>ML785217.1:0-20302 GCA_009831015.1 Picea engelmannii | reverse complement strand
CAGAATCAGACCAGGAAGCTACAGCTATTAGTTTTGCCCATTCGGGTGACTTTGACTTTGCGTGCCTCATATGGGTCATACTGACTTGGAATCAAGCTCATGATAGCTTGTTGAAAATCTTGTTCTGATCCATGCCACTTGAAGGTGTTGTATTCCTTGAATTAATCAGCCTTGATATGAGGAATAAATTTCATGGGAAGGTCCACAAATCCCTGAAAGCAACCAACTGATACTCTTTCAAGGGCAGAGGCCATAGTAACTATGACCCCCGCCACTGTCTTTGACTGGAACCATAGCACCAAGGGGATTTTATGGAGAAGTAACTGTGTAAAACACCATGTTGAGCCCAGATCAGATTTTTGGGTCAACACCTGACTGTTTCAACTTGGTCAAACGACTGAGATAGTGGGTATCAGTGTCAAAGTAGTCATAGAGATCTGCAACAAACTGGGTCTAGGAAATATACCCCTGATGTGAATTTTTATGCCATTTCCACCATTGCCATGATTCATGATCTAGATAGAGGACATCATAGAGAAGTTTTTCCAACTCATCACTAATACCATGCAAAGAAAAATAATGCTCCATTTGAGTGACTCAACATGTAGGATTAGAGCCATCAAATTCATTGACCTCAACACGGGGAAGACGAGGGTCACGATGAAAGGAGTTGGATTGAAAATCTAGAGAATGAGAGGAATCAACAACATTTGGTTGATCCGAGGAGGAAGGACCCGTAGTGCAGTTCAACAATTGGTTGACAATAGACTGGAGGGTGTTAAATTGGTTCATGAATTTGGCTTCCATGGTCACGTCAAATTTGTGTTGGACTTGGGTCTCGAATTGTGCAAGGCAGGAATTGGTAGAGCCAATGTCATATGTCACATGTTGGATGGAGTCCTGGTCTTGATTGATGGAAGCTTGCAGGTCTTGGTTGCGAGTGGTGTCCATTTGGAGAGTGGGAGTGCGGGTGTGGAAAAATGGGTGGGTGGGACCACAAAAAGGAATTATAAGTGATAGGTACCACAATGATTAGGGAGATAAGGGAAATATAATGGAATAGGTGGAAAAATAAGGAAGATGAGAAGGGGTCAGGTCCACTGGAAAAAAAAAGGATTAAAAATGAAAGGTATGACTGCGATCAGGGAGGAAAGGGGAATCCAATGGGATAGGTCCAAAATAAGTGTGCCGCCAAGACCACTATACTTTTTTTTTACTCGTGCAGAGTTATACTCCGGCCTGAATAATATTGCAGTGACGAAATGCCCAAATGTTTAACAGGAAGAAATGTGTAGTAATTTCGCAACTAGAATGCAGAAGGCACAATTGCGCGACAATAGATCTTGTATGTTTTGTTTTTGTTTCCATCCCAAGGGGTAGGGTATTCATGGTTTGTACAGACAAGGGTTTTCCTTGTGCTATAGCTCTTTGCTATATGTGCAGGGTCCAATAGTAGTACTCGACCCAATATCTCATGGCACCAACTAAGGAGGCTAGACCGTTCCCTTTGCCGCACTACCCGACTACCCATGTACTAGAGAGTATCTTCTCGAGTGATGTTCTCAGTAGAACTATAGCACTCATCCGACCAATCAATTTATCTATGGAAGGCTTCATGAGATCTAGGCTGATCCATATACATGTGTTGTCTAATGCGCTACCACTCGAAGGGGTACCAACAAGGGGTTACAAGGGTGGCCAAAATATGTGCGCTTGAGTACCACTTGTATTTCCTATGTGTATTACTCGCTGACCATGAGTTTATGCATGTAACAACAGATCTCTGTAGCTTTAAGATGTCAGAATACGTATCTACCCTAAAAAAAATTAACCCACAATTTTTTGCTGAGGAAAGTGCTCTGATACCACTTGTAAGGTACCATGTCTATTACATTAGCAGAGAAGAGAAATAATGCAGGAAATAACACCGAGATAGCAACTGAATATGAAAATACTGTAGAGATAACAATGAAACGACAAATTATATGGAACCACAACACCATAATTATACCTTTATTGATAGGAAACAAGGTTCACTTGCCTCTTCGAGGGGGCAACCTCCAACAGAGCAGAGCTCTGTTACAATAATTCTTCAAGACAAAACTTCTCATACCCTATACTCCTATTTATACTGAATCTATCTATCCAAAAGAATAATGTAGAGGAAGATCCTTCTAGAACCGAAAGCTTCTATTAGGTCTTCTTACATTTGACCTATTCCTCCTTATTGCTGGGTGTTATTAATATTGACCTTTATTACATGGAAATATATTATTCTACCCACTTGAGGGGTTAGGTAGGTTAGATCCCTAACAATTTAAAACATGGGTGCATTAGAAATCCCTCCTTTGGAAGGATAAAATCAGGTGCCTCATAGACAAATGGATTGTTCAATAGTCAGTGCCACGGGTGGCGTAGTACATCACCCGCACAAAATTCCCTCTTCTGGCCACCAAAGTCAGGAGAGTAATGTAGGCGGTAAGGAAAATAAGGAGGGATGCATAGGGGATGGATATGGTTGGGACTCCTCTCATTATTGATTGGAGACAACTCATATCACTCCCCCTATGCCCAAAAGAGAAATAAACCCGGAGGGAGGAACTCTTACAAACCC
Source organism: Picea engelmannii (assembly GCA_009831015.1). Classification (NCBI taxonomy): domain Eukaryota; kingdom Viridiplantae; phylum Streptophyta; class Pinopsida; order Pinales; family Pinaceae; genus Picea; species Picea engelmannii. The sequence goes on along the minus strand of ML785217.1, from coordinate 17,688 downwards.
TAATGGTTCGGAGTTAAATACAACCAACATGGAAATTGATGAAGTTAATGACATGCCCACATGGGTTGCATTGCAGTTAGCTAAGACAAAATTGATAATAGAGGAGTTAGCCTGAGAAGGGCTGACCATTTTTGAAGAAGAATCTGTCATGATTTACCATGCTAGGTACGATATATAGTCCAAGAAGATCCACATTGAGAGAGTCAACATGAAGGATAAAAAGGTGACATAGAAATGGAGCTCCAAAGTTGAAATAAAAGGTTTGAAACATTCAAGATTCCTCAAAGTCCACCAAGCTATAGGGGAAGCTCTGGCTCACTCAATAATAGAGATAGAAATAGAGAACGAGAGATTGAAGATGAGAATAAGGGAATTGGAAGAGGCTCTTACCCCAAACATGCTATTTGCAGAACCATTAGTTGTGATGGTCCTAGAGGAGTTCCCTAAGGAAATGGTCAGATCATCCTCCAAGGTTACCAAGGCCATGAAACTACTCACCAATGTCAGAAGATATGTAGTTGAAAATATTGATAAGAGGCTCGACATTATTCGTGAGGCTTGGGAAATAGTTGTAGAAGTTGTTGTCGTAGCCAAAAGAATCCATGCCTTGAAGGAGTATCTACAAGAGGATATGTGGAGTGATGAACTTTTCTATAAGAATGTTGTGAGCACATTCGTGGTGAGAATATCAATTATGGATGACCTAGTGATATGAAAGCCTAACCTACCTTCCAAAAGAAAGATGAAGCAAGTTGGATAGCAAGAATAGATGCTCTATGACAACTGATCACCACATGTGATTCTCTAATGGAAAATAAAGTTTATTGTTCCTGAAAGTCCTTGATGTTATAAAGGACATGGAAGGTCCATTTTTCATAAAGGACTCAATGTTGTTGAATAAGGACCGGGTGGAAATGAAACTCAGTGCACTAAGGGTTGCGTGGAGAGTGAAATTCGTTGACATGGAAAGCTTCCCATAAGAAGAACTGCATCAATGGCTCATCGATTTCATGAATGATAATGAAGACCACTCATCCATGATGCATCAACAGTGGGACACATTGAAGAGCATTGAAGATGAGTTATTCAAAATTGAGGTAAAACAAGATATAACTATGGCACCGTTATGTGAATACATTCAAGAATGGCTCAATGGTGTGTTAAAAGAAATCATCAATCCACCCTAGTCCCAGAGACCAAATAAATGGCTACGACGGTTCATCTGGACATGCCCCTCTTATATAAATGATGCAAGAGAAGAAAAAAAGATCCTCTTGCTTCCACTTTTTGTGAGTATACACTTCGTCTGAAAGCATTTCCCTCATTGCTTTCCCGTCCCCATTAGCAAATCATCTAATTCTTTTCATTCTAGTGTTATTGTTTGGAGGACTGATTTCTAATTATCTCCTTTTTTCTTCCAAGATGCCTCTTCTTGATACATGGTCCACGGGAGCCCCATCCCAACCCATTAGGGAGATCACATTTCCTATTTCCCATTTAAATATAAGAAATATTGTGTAGTGCTGAGTTGACACACACATTTTATTTGGTGTTCAAACACTAAATTTATACTTATTTTTTGAAATCTCATAGAGAGCTATCTTAGGGTTCATAATTTCTATGATTTCAGACTTCTATTTTAAGCATGAAATCTCGAGAATGAGTTTCCTATGCATCCTTATGATATGAATGCGACTAAATCATTTGTTTCTTTGAAATCATTGTTTCTTGTTGTCATTTGTTTTGTTCATTTTGCTTTAGATAGATTGTTGTGTCCTTCCATATTGTGAAAACAGATACAATAAAATGTGAGAAACTATTTTTCCTTCCTTATGTTAAAATATTCTTTCTTATTTACAAGATGTTTTTTGCTTGTCCTACTCTCCAAGTGTTGATGTAATAAATGGTAAAATTTTTATTTATAAATATAAACATAATTATTATGTAAGTGAGAAATAAAGAAATAAAAGAATAACACCTCATTAAAAGCATAGAAAATATTTTTGAATTCCCATAAAAATAACCTATGAGGTTGTCTTTTGTCTGTAACAAAAAAATAAATAAATCAATACAAGTGTCAACGCTATTAACAACTTTGTGACAAACTCATGCAATTTTGAAACAAAGCCAAATGTATTCAATTATGTCTAGACACGACTCTAGTTATGGGATAAGGGAATTTAAGATATTTTTATATATAATTATTTTTTAATTTAAATTCAATAAAAAAAAATAGTTGAAAATCATAGTTTTTCATGGATTGAGTTTTATTTAATGACAAGTTTTAAAGGTTTTGGTCCATTTTATAAAAATAAAAAAATAAATTTAATAAAACTTTAGCGATGTCGTTTAAGGATGATTTTAGGGGTTGAATTTCGTTCATGGGCTAATTTTTCATGGTTTTTCCAAAAATGAGATTTGTTATTTTAAAAATGATTCACCCAAATTCTACAGGATAAAATTATTTTACCTTAAAAATCGCCAAAATTTTATAAAAACTATATAAAATCCTTAGAAATTTGAATATTTTTACAAAAGTATCGCCAAACATTTATAATTGGTATATGAAGGATTAGGAAGATTCACCAAAGTTTCTACATTTTAAAATAAATTTCCATCCTTAAAATCATCCCTGATGTCTTTAGCTAAATTCTAACCTAAATCATTATAAACAAAGCATTTTAAATACTTGATAATTTTGCATTGTACACATGCCATAAATAAAACCTAAAATAATTTATGTTTTAACAATAGGATGAAAAATATATGTCAATATAATTGTAATTTGCCCCATATATAAGTGATATAATTTTTACTCCTCTCTGAGAAAAGTATAAGATTGAAATCGCTCTTTTCATGCCGAAGTGGATATTTATCTAAAGTCAATAGAGTGTTGAAGTTCATAACTCATTAGTTAATCACAATCACAAATACTTAAAAAAATCAAATCATATTATAATTATCTTTAATAATTAATTGAGTTATGATAAATGATATTTTATTAACAAATGGATTTTACTTTTAATTTAAGTACAACAATCATAGAGTAGAATATCTCTTTCACCCAATTCCTAAAAAATACATACATTTACTTTTAATTGTTGAGATATGGTATACCACCCCATCTAAAATGCAATAGTAAATTCTACTCACTTTATTTACACAACAATATATTATTAAAATAATTTTATCTCATTTCAAATTTGAACATTGAAAGTATTTGCAATCACTATTTTTTAAATGAGAAACATTTTTCATCATCTCAAATGTGAGCATTGAAAGTATTTTCCATCACATTTTTCTCCGACAAACATTGTTCATTATTTCAACTTGTATGTTTTTCCACTTCTTACATAGTGTAAGTCTTTGTTTTGGTAAACGTGTTATATATATATAATAAGTGTCTAAAATAGAGTATATATATAATTTATTAAAAAACTTAAGGATGTGAGACAATAATTATAAGTTAAAGTTCTTAAAAAAAAATCTAGCTTATCAAAACTTGTGACACAAAGAACAAACTTAAATGTCATACCGAGCCACGATGTTCAAGAAGATAGTAATAAACATAAGTAAAACATGTCATCTCGTTGAATTTAAAGATTAGTTTGAGGAGGTACTAGAACCAAAGCCACTAATGGAAGGGGATCTTTGTCTTCAAGAGGAGGCTCACAACGTTTGGATTTGGACTCAGGATCGACCATAATAGGCTCTCATCAATCATTTCCCTAAATATGTTCTTCAAGATATTTTGGTTCAAAAATGGTTGAAGGGATAGTTATAAACTTGTTGAATCAGGGACCTTCAAGGCCTTAGCTGGGACCAACTCCTTTTCCTTTTTAGATATTTGACTTGCACTATGTTAAGGTCTACTACCACTAAATATCTAGAATGTCTACAATGATAAGGAGCATATCTTTTAAGAGGCACACTTTTTATGGAAACACAATAACCAGTCCAGTAATCCATTAACTCTAGCATGTATGTCACTTCCATCTTCACCTTCAATGCTTACTCCCAAATCTTTAAATACATATCAACATAGATTAGAGAGTCATTATATTAAATAAAAGCGATGTTGTGATGTAGGGATTTTTTGAGGGTCATAACTTTTGACTCGATTATCCGTTTGGGCTGAAATTTTATAAGGAGTTGTGTCTCGAAGAGTTCAATGTCATGTCGATCTTATCCTTCAGATCAAACATTGTTTCAACACTTTTCCGAGGCCAAATTCCTTCATATAAGGCCTCAAATTGGGGTTTTAGTGTTTTTACGAGAATTTTTAAAATGTTAATTATCAATTATCTCTTAGTTTATGAACTTACTCAGAAAAGTGAGTTAACAAATAGTGTCGCTGTAGTTAGCTCTTAGTTATTGGTCAGTTTTAGAGTCCTGTGAGAATTTCCTAAAATTAACTGTTTTTCTAAAATTAGTTGTTTTCGAAAATCTCAGATAGTAGTTATAAGGGGTTGAACTTCCATTGTAATAGTTAGGATGGAGAAGGAATAAAAGAGAGTTAATTTCCATTCTCATGTGTTTGCATGGTTTTTAGATCTTGTGAATGAATCCAAGTTTATTGGTTACATCATCTGGTATCAAAGTAGGAATATGGATGAGAGAGGAAGAGGGAGTGCAAGGTATCTTGCTCAAATGCACAAAGATATGAAAAACCTCCAAAGGAAAGTAGAAGATTTTACAAATGTGTTGGCTAGTCAGAGAATTATAAAAAGAGAAGTGTCTAATGAGGGGATAGTCTGAGGAGATGTAGATAAGCATGTTCTAACATGAATAAGAATAAGAAGAACAATTAGAGCGCATGCCTTTTGAAGAAAGGATGCTTAGGGCTCTAGAAGGGAGAAATGATAGGATCAAGATGGAAGTTTTAGAATATGAATGGAATATTAAAATAGAGGAGTTAATAGATTGGATGAATGCCATGGAAATGTTTTTAATGACATCCTATGCCAGAGGAAAAGAAGGTGAAATTTGCATGCACCAAGTTGAAGGGTCACACCATGATCTAGTGGGATCATGTGCAGAAAGACAGAGCAGAAAAAGGAAAAGACAAAATTAGGACCTGGAGCAAGATGGAAAAAAAAATGCGAGATTATTTTTTCCCTCTGGACTATGCCCAGATCCTTTTTTGTAGATTTCATAACTTGAAGAGAAACCTATCCACTATGGAGGAACTCACGAACGAGATTTATCAGTTTTCCATTCATGTGGATCATGAGGAAACTAATGAAAAACTAGCTACAAGGTATGCAAATTGTTTAAAATTTTCTATTCAAGATGAATTGAGCATGCATAGGGTTCACAACGTGGAAGAGGCATACCAATTAGCCTTAAAGGCCGAGGAAAATAAAAAACAACAATTTTCTCAAAGGAATAGAGGATCAAGGAGGCGTACATCTTCTACCTCACGGGGTGGTTTTAAATATGACAGATGAGAATCATCCCAAGGAGATGAGAAAGCAGAAGATACTTGACAAGGTAACCTGAATCAACCACGAGGAATATGATTTCATAGGGGTAGAGGTTACGATGGTGGCAGAGGAGGACCTTATGTGTGTTTTAGGTGTGGTGTAGAGGGTCATCACGCATTTGAATGCCCAAATTATAACATGCAAGAGATGAAGAAAGGACACCAACCTAGTTTGAACTTGGTCAAAGATGAGAATGAAGAAGAAGGATTTGAATTTGAAGTCATGCCTGATATGGGGGAGAGTCTCATGATAGAAAGTTCAATGGTGATTCCTGAAAAAGAGCAAATGTAGAGTAGCGACAATGAATATTCTTGGCTTCAGATAATTTTTTTTTGAACTAGATGCACTTCTGGGGGAAAGGTATGTCAAGTTATTGTTGATAGTGGAAATTGCAAGAATATGGTTTCCAAAGAGACGGTAGATAAGTTGAAATTACGCTGTGAAACACATCCCCATTCTTACCGAATTGCAGGGTTAAAAAAGGCGAATGAAGTCACCATTAATAAAAGATGTTTGATCAAGTTTTCCATCGGTAATACTTATAAATATGAAGTATGGTATGATGTCATTCCAATGGATGCATGCCATCTATTATTGGGGAGGCCTTGACAATATGACATAAAAGTCATGCATGATGGAGGAAAGAATACCTACACCTTTTGGAAGGATGGATTAAAAGTCATCTTATTGCCCCTTAAGGATGAGGGAAAAACTGAGAATATATTGTCAGAAATAGAGTTTGTTAAGGAAACGAAGGAAACATGATTCTATTATGCATTAATAGTGCAAAAATGAGATGTGGAAGATGTACCAATTCCTGCTGAAGTGGCCAAGTTACTAGAAGAATATGTTGATGTTATCCCTAATGATCTGCCTGATGGTCTTCCACCAAAGAGGGATATTCAACATCAAATTGATCTAATCCCAGGATCATCTTCACCTAATCAAGAAACCTATAGGATGAGTCCTACACAACATGCAAAGATCAAATGAAAAGTGATAGATCTTATAAAGAAAGGTTTGGTAAGAGAAAACATGAGTCCATGTGTTGTACCAACATTGTTGACTCCCAAAAAGGATAATATATGGAGGATGTGAACATATATCAAAGAAATCAATAAAATTACCATCAAATATCGATGTCCTATACTGTGCTTGGATGACATGATGGATTTTCTAGCGAGAGCTAAGTATTTTAGTAAGATTTATTTGTTAAGTGGATACCACCAGATCCAAATTCATGAAGGGGATGAATGGAAAACTTCCTTCAAGAACAAGGATGGACTATATGAATGGATGGTGATGCCATTCGGGTTGTCTAATGCACCTAACACTTTCATGTGGTTGATGAATATTGTGCTTCGACCTTATATTGGTTAGTTTGTTGTTTTTTATTTTGATGACATCCTAGTTTTTAGTAACAACAAAGAAGATCACTTGTAGCATTTAAAAATTATATTGGATGCATTGAGAAAACATCAACTTTATGAAAACCTGAAGAAATGTAGGTTTCTGCAAGAAAGTTTGGTATGTTTGGGTTTTTTCATCTCGACAGAAGGAGTCAAGATGTATTTAGAGAAGGTTAGATCAATTTTGGAGTGGCCTAGTCCTAGGAGCATAACAAAAGTAAGAAGTTTTCATGGGATAGCTACCTTTTACCAAAAAATTATTCAAAATTTTAGTAGTATTGAAGCACCCATAATAGATTGCACAAAAGGCAAGACATTCATGTGGACCAATGAAGTGGAGGAAAGTTTTTAAGTTTCTAAAGAAGAAGGTAACTGAGGCACCCATATCAGCCTTACCGGATTTTGACAAAGTGTTTGAGGTAGACTATGATGATTCACATCATGCAGGCATTGGAGTTGTACTTAGACAAGTAGGTAGACCAATTGTATTCTTTAGTGAAAAGTTGAATGAGGTAAGAAAGAACTACTCCACATATGATGTATAATTTTATGCAATTGTGTAAGCATTGCGACATTGGAGGCATTATTTAGTGCCAAAAGAGTCTGTGTTATTTACTGATCACATTGCATTAAAATATGTAAACACCCAAAATAATTTGAATAACACACACGCAAAATGGGTCTCTTTCTTACATGCTACACCTTTGTTATGAAACACAAATTAGGATGACATAATCAAGTTGCAAATGATTTGAGTGGATGCATTGTTCTTTTGACAACCATGGAAAATCAAGTAATTGGGTTTGCTGCATTAAAGGATCTCTATGCATCTGATAATGATTTTCAGGATATTGTGGAACAATTGAAAAATCCATTTGTTGGGAACATGGATCTCAATCAGGGTGAATATTTTATGCAAGATGGCTACCTATTTAAATGAAAACAACTATGCATTCCAATTGGTTCAATGAGGGAAAATATTATCAGAGACCTTCATAGTAGTGGTTTGGCAGGACATTTTGGAAAAAGGATAAGACACCATCCTTAATCGAATATAAGTATTACTGGTCGAATATGAAAAATGATATAACCAAGTATGTGGCACGGTGTAGGATTTTCCAAATGGATAAAGGACACTCACAGAACATAAGGTTGTATATGCCATTACTAGTGCCCACAGGCCCATGGACATATTTGAGCATGGATTTTGTGTTGGGGCTCCCAAACACACAACGAGGTAATGATTCTTTTTTGTGGTTGTTGATAGGTTCTATAAAATGACTCATTTCATTGCTTGCAATAAAACTAGTGATGCATCGAGGGTGGCAAAATTGTTTTTTTTTTTCAAAATTTATTAGATTGCATGGGGTTCCCAAAACTATTACCTTTGATAGAAATACTCGATTCTTGGGTCATTTTTGGAGGGATTTATGGAAGAAAATGGGGACTAAATTACAGTTCAACAGTGCCTATCACCCCCAAACAGATGAGAAAATTGAGGCAGTAAATCAGAGTTTTGGAAACCTGTTACATAGCATTGTTGGAGAGAAGCCCAAGCAATGGGATTTGGATTTACCTCAAGCAGAATTTGCCTACAATGGTTCAATGCATAGATCTATAGGTAAATCTCCATTTCAGGTTGTTTACGATAGAAATCCTATGGGTGTCCTAGATTTGGTGCAATTACCACTTAGGGATAAGATCAATGATGATGGGGAAGCATTTGCAGAACACATTCAATAGTTGCAACAACATGTGAGATAAAAACTATAGGCCGATAATGAACATAATTTTTTTATAAAAGATGCTCACCGACAATACCAGGTATTCAATGAAGGTGATTTGGTGATGGCTTATTTACAAAAAGAATGATTTCCTAGAGGAACCTACCACAAATTGAAGTATAATAAAATTGGTCCTTGCAAGATTCTCAAGAAAATCAACAAGAATGCTTATAAGGTTGATTTACTAGCTGATCTTGATATCTCCCCTTTGTTTAACGTTTCTGATTTGTATATCTTCCATGGGAATGATATGGGTAATGACAATGAGTCAGAGGGGAATTGGCAACAAGCCATTCTGAGCAAGAAAATGGAAAAGATTGTGCATATTTTAGATAAGAAGACCCTTCATACTCGATAAAGCCAATACAACCAATATCTGGTCCAGTGGTAATGCATAGCACCAACAGAAAGTACATGGATTATAGAGGGGGACTTGTTGAACCTAGATCCCTGTAAGTGGCAATAGTTTGAAGACAGTAACTTGCAGGAGCTGCGTTCTTTTCAACCAGAGGAGAATGATGCATGGATTTTTCGAGGGTCATAACTTTTGACTCGGTTATCCGTTTGGGATGAAATTTTATAGGGAGTTGTGTCTCTAAGAGTTCATTGTTGTGCCAATCTAATCCTTTAGATTACACATCGTTTCAACACTTTTCCGGGGCCAAATTCCTTCATATAAAGCCTCAAATTGGGGTTTTAGTGTTTTTACGAGAATTTTCAAATTTTTAATTATGAATTATCTCTTAGTTTATGAACTTACTCAGATAAGTGAGTTGAAAAATAGTGTCTCTCTAGTTATTTCTTAGTTATTGGTCAGTTTTAGAGTCATGAGAGAATTTCCTAAAATAAGTTGTTTTTCTAAAATTAGTTGTTTACGAAAATCTCAGATAGTAGTTATAAGGGGTTGAGCTTCCATTGTAATAGTTAGGATGGAGAAGGACTAACAGAGAGTTAATTTCCATTCTTGTGTGTTTGCATGGTTTTTAGATCTTGTGAATGAATCCAAGTTTATTGGTTACATCGTGTTGTATCATGCATTTGCATGTTATATGGAATTCCACAATACATAAGAAAGAATCTCCTAAACAAACTGAATTGAATTCCAAGTAATACTCAATGAAGCAAATATTGATAAAACTTTGATACTAAATCTAAAGCAAATTGATACAACTTATATACTCAATCTAAAGAAAATTGGGCATGCTTACACTATTAAAAAAATTCTTCAAGGTTTCATTTTTATCATAGAGTGGACACTTAGATTGAATTTATCTACTAATTATCTTACTTCTATCTAAAAATAATAATTCAATTAAAGTTGTATATTTAAAATTAACAATTATGAGTTTTTTAAGTGGTAGGTGCGATGTAGCATGGTGTCAATTTCGTTATTGAGATGTCATCATAAATTTTATGCCAATGTGGTAGACTTAAAGACTGAGTTATCTTATTACCTCATTTGGATAAGAACACCTATTATCTCCTATTATATTTTTTATTTTTATTTAAAAAAAGCAGTTTCCTTGATATACAATTGAATCAAAGGAAAATTTCCATTACATATAGTGAAAGAAGGCTCAAATCCATTACAACAATATACTCATTATGATCACAACATGTCATTTTAAGGGAATTCAACCCTGGTGGGGAGGATAACAATCATTCCTCACCAGTTGTATGTTTTTTGTAACTATTCATGTCACACAATTGATTTATCATGAGGTTAGTTTTATAAAATTAAATATGGTCAAATAGTATTTATTAAATGGTGGGTAGTGAATTTTGTGTTATTATTAAGATTTTATAACCTTTTATGTTAGAGTTAAAGTTTAATTAATATGCCTCTGGGGTGTAGGGTAATCATGTAGTGTATTGTTAAGGCACTCTGTTATGTGAAGTCATCGGTTCGAAACCCCGACTTACTTTGTGTGCCGTGTATGGGGAAGCATGAACACACTTGGAGATTACATACATTATCTATGCATTATTAGTCTCTCTTAGGTAGAGAGTACACTTTTTACTTTGTGATCAAAGTACTTTGACTTTATATTAGTTCATATCTTTCTCTTTAAATCTCTATACAATTTTATCATTTTTGTATTTCATTATTTTCTTTTTCTAATTTGCTTAAGATATAAAAATGGGACATAAACCCTTTTCAAAGCAAATACAAATCCTAAAAATAACTAAAAATAGTATAAATTCAATTTTTATGAGGTCGTTACATTACCCTTATTTTTAATGTATTAGTATAGGTTTGAGAGAAACGTTACGATCAACTATTTTCTTGTCAAATTAATATTTAATATGTTGGTGCAAGCTACTACTTCCCTCTCATGGCACATTAGCTGCAATGGAAATATAAAAAAACAATAATTCATTGACTAGGATGAGTTATTGGAGGTACATGTACAACTTTTTAAAATATGGTGTAAAAATATGAAACATTAGAGATTGAATAAGCTTTCAGAATATATAACTATTGTTAATGGAAAATATGTGCATTTCATAAAAGTTCTCATTCTTTTAACATTGGTATGTTATTGTTTCTCTAAAATATAATGTATATTTTCATGTTAAGATGTCGGTTTAGTATTAAAATTATAGAATTTCTTGAAACAATTTTGTGTAATTGTAGATAACATCCTGTTCTTATGCACCACTATTTTTCCATTTTTTAAAGTTATATAAGTCAACGAGGCCATGAAATAAATAGGTCCAACATTAAGATCACATTTGAGGGTCTTACCATAATCAATCAATGTTTTGTTTTTTTAGTGTGTAGGCCTCCGACTTTACTTGTGCACCATAAAATTTGTTTTCCAAATGATCTAGGCAATAAAAATTCATGTCATCAATAAAGGACCTATGCATTTTAAAATTATGATATATGTGCAAACAAAAATTAATAAAAAAATAGAAAGCAATATTTTTTTCTTTAAAAAACTTATATTTAAAATCTATATACAAATCTCTATATGTGTGTACAATTTCATCAACAATGATTATGTGGACCATATTTGGAATCGTGGTTGAAAACAAAGATAAAAACCAGGAGCTAGGAAAATTGGTGTGTTTTTGTTTATGCAACCCAAACCAATAAGTTTGTCATTTTGAAGCTAAAACCAAAGTATCCCACTCATATAGAACATAGAGGAAAAGAGTTAGTCTGACCATTTTTTCTTAAATTTATAGGAATATGCAGGTGTTCCTATCACATATATTCATAAACTTACAAGATTTTCATCACCTTTAGCATTAGGGCCTATTTTAGGACCTATTTTTCATAAGGAAAGGTTTAACATTAGAACCTATTTTTGTCTCCTAGGCAGAGTCCTATTAGGCCCACCCTCTTTGTGAAAAAATTCCTAATGGTGCATGGAATACCACTTGGGGGTCAAATACCCCATATAGAGGACATGTGTTTTGGTTTGAGGCCTTGTTCATGTCACTTGAGACCTAGAAGTTTATTTTTCCTATGTAAGGCCCTTGTTTTATTTTTTGATCATAGTCTAGGCCTATAGACCCAACACAAATTCCAAAAACCAATTAATGACATCAATATCTCATATCCCACTTAGAAGACTCATGTGTTAGTATGAGGACTAGTTCAAAGCTCTTGAGCCTAAGAAGATTCAACAATATCTTGAGGAACTTGTTTTCCTTTGTAGATGATGTTCAAGACCTTACAATCCATCCTTGGTGTACAAAATATCCTAATGGAATCCATATCCAACCTTCATGTCAAACAACTCCTAGAGAGGCTTTATTTTGTGGTTTTCTAGGTGTTATTCATGGAAATTGATCATGACAAGTGACGTGTAAGGTCTAAGGTCCAAGTGTTTTCCTCCCATAACCATAGTTCTAGAGCTAGAATAAAAGTCCTTAATTTAGGGTTTAAGCCCCTTGTTTCACCCCTTATCATGTTTAAACCTTGAATACCATTTCCAATGCACAAAAAATACTCATGTATTCCATATCCCACTTGGATGGTAAATAACGCTAACCATGGCTTGGGGAATGATTCATTGTGTGGGCCTCAAACAATATTCTCATTCAGGGCATGTGTTGTGGTTTAATCGTGGCACCCTTGTCTCTTGGTTAGGCCAAATATACCATACAAGGATCTTGTGTGGTCATTTGAGGATTTGCTCAATACTATAGTCGTTGAATATTTGTGGTTAGTAGGCATTGTTCATGTTGATTAATCCCTAAAAGCATCATTTGGGGCACAAGGCCCATTATTCTCCTCCCTTGACCTTGGATAGTCCTCAAGAAAAATTCCTAGTGCACACCTAACCTAGTGTTGGTTCCCATAGAACCCTTGGAGGTGATTGTTAACCAAGAGAGGTCAAATGTGGAGGTTTGAGTACTCCTCTATGGTGCTTGAGCCCTAGAAGAAAGGTTTAGGGACAAAGGCTCTTGTTTCCCTCCCTTGACTATGATCATAGATCTAACACCCATCCATGATGCCCGAGATTTCATAACAACACCCATATTCAAATTGGGTATAAATGACTCCATAGAGAGGGCTCATGTCATGGTTTATAGGTGTTGTTCATGCTAATCAAGCAAGGTTCAATAGGTATTAAGGCATTGTGTCTCCCCTAATCTCCCCTGACCCTTTTTATACCTCAACACTTGTTCAAGTCTCTTGATCTCGAGAATCTTCGATAATATTTTAAGACACTAGTTTTTTGTGTTTAATGATGGTCAAGGCCCCTTAAACCATCCATGATCCTGTGTGGAACTCTAAGGATATGTTCATTTTGCTTGAGCTAGAGAAGCTATGTTTAGGGATTGGGAATGTTCTTTCCCTCCTCCAATCAACGATAAGGGCCTGAAGATGTTGTTTCCCTACAATGACTATGTTCAAGGGCTCAAGACCCATCCACTATGCATGAAACAACTTAATGGAACCAATATTAAACTCACAGGGAAAAGACCCCCTAGTGAGGGCTCAAGTTGTTGTGTCGAGGATTTGTTCATGGCACTTGACTGCAAGAAGGTTCAATTCAGGGTTAAAGCCATTTTATATTCCCTTGAATTTGTGGCACAATCCAAACCCATTTCTAGTGCACAAAACCTACCCACGACACTTGTATCCCACTTGAAGGCCTAAAAAGAACCCTTAGAAAGGACTCATGTGATGGTTGAGAAGATTCAACAATATCTCGATCTAGTTGTTTTCCTTTGTCAACCATGTTGAAATCCATACAACCCATCCTTGGTTTGCAAAATCTCCTAATGACATCCATATCCAACCTTCATACCAAAAACCCCCTAGAGAGGGTTTGTGTTGTGGTTTTGCATGTATTGTTCATGGTAATTAACCCTGAGAAGCAACCTTTACTGTAACATTTCCCAACCCAACCGAGGACCATTACGTGTGGAAAACACATAAATATATATTTTTAAAGATAACTAGTTTTATGTAGCTTACCGACTAAGAATTGTAATGTCCCCCTTCCCAGGTAAGGAACATTACGATGTGAAATACTCATTAAAATTAAAATTTTACAGCTAAATGATTAATTTCCTATAGCTTCCAGCTACGATTTACATATAGTTTTAATTGTTGCCTTTTACCATAAATTAGATGCATTTACAACATGCTAAAATCACACATGAATGAAGTAAATAGATTATTATAGAAACATATAAATCATCCCCAATTACAGAGTTAATGCACAACAAACAAACTCATAAAATAACACAACAACAAGATAAAACACTTATCTTTTAAAAACAATTGTGCAACCAACTGCTTAGGATGGAAGTTCAAACCAACCATAGACTTGCTATTCCAAATCTAAAAAACAAGTCACCCCCGATCCGAGGCTATTAATCCACCAAAAAGGGTGATCTCTTACTGTGCACTCACAACTCATAATTCCCACAACCCACTGATATTCTCCTGCAACTATCCCGATTTTCCACTAGATCCCTTCCTTTGGACCTTCCTAACCAAAGCAATGTACCCCTTCACTAATCTCAGTTCCTCAGGAATCCCATTCATGTATTAGGGTCTCTTTGGCAGAGGTAATCAAGAATCTCTCAGTTGGGAACTCAAGGGATCTTTTTGCGAGGAAAAATATTAGCAAACAACAACAAAAACTTGTTGTTATAGTGCAACTCACTCAGGGGTTCACTCTTTAGGCCTGGAAAAATATCTCTTGAGTCTTCAACTCCAATTATGCTCCAAATATGCTCTAGCATGCTCCAGAATTCTCCCTCCATGGATGATCCAACTCCAAGCTCTCTAGTCATTGCTCATGCAAAATCATTGACTATCTAAATCTGTTGTAGCTACCCATACAAATTTCCTCCCTTTGGTTTTCTTTCCTGACTCACACACTTCCCCAAGCCGATTGTAATAATCCCCCATGCTCCTAATAACTATGGGATGTGACTTCTCACACCCACCCTCTTACATGCATTCAAAGATTGGATTTGGGGACAGTCAATAAGAAAACAAAGTTTAATACATAATGATAATAGAATTCAATAACGTGGGTGGAATTAATAGATATGCGTATCTCCCCCTTGGGCCCCTCTTGGTCATTCTCCTAGACCCTCCCTTATGTTGTGGATTAATTCAACCCCCATCTCTGTCCATGTCCCCTTAGCAACCGGCATCACATTTTATTATTAAAACTTAGAAACACATTTCACATATACATTGCTTTGGCCATAGCCACCCATTATATCTACATTAAGAATTAATTAATTTGGGGATTATAGTGGGGATGTTACACAAATTACAACCATATTTAACTATTGTTTGTTACCATGAATTAAATTCATGTAAAACATACTAAAAATGACATGAATGCAGCTTAAATAACTCTGCACAACAACATATAATCTTCCTCAAACACAGAGTTAACACACAACAATTTAACTCATAAATACAACAAAAATAAAATAAAACACTTATATTTTAATTCAATTGTGCAACCAACTACTTGGGACAAACGTTCCACCCAACCATAGACTTTTTGTTCCAAATATCAATAGCAAGTCACCCCTGATTTAGGTCTAGAAATCCATAAAAGAGTGTGGTATTTCACTGTCCACTCACAAATCAGAAAACCCATAACCCACTAGTATTTTCCTACAACTATGCTGATTTTCCACCAATTCTCTTTCTCTTGACCCGTCTAACCCAATGAATGTACGCCTTCATTTATATTAGTCCCTTGGGTGTACCATTTGTTTATCAAGGTCTCTCTAGCATAGGTAACCAAGAATCTTTCTGTTGGGAAACTCAAGGGAACTCACTGCCAAGAAAACTACTAGAAAACAACAACAAACACTTGTTGTTATAGTCTCACTCACACATGAGTTCACTCTTTAGGCCTGAAAACCTGTATATTTAGTATTTAGATCCAAAATTCTCCAAAACGCTCCAAAATGCTCTAGAATTCTTCCTCCATGGTTACTCCATTTCACAAACTCTTATTTTATGTTCTCTCTACTTGTTGTTCATACAAAAACTGAATGTCTAAAATTGTTGTAATTTCCCATACAAATTTCCTCTCTTTGGCTTACTTGCTTGAATCACACTCTTCCCCAAGATGATTGTACTCATCCCCCATGCTCTCAATAACTATGGGATGTGACTTCTTACATCCACCCTCTTACATGCATTCAATGATTTACTTTGGGGACACTCAATCAAAAAATATAGTTTAATACAAATGATAATAAAAATTCAGGAATGTGGGTGGAATTAATAGACATGGGTAATACCCCTTGGACCCCTCTTAAACATTCTCTTAGGCCCTCCCTCTCTTGTTGGATCAATTCAGCCCCCATGTTTGTCCACATCCCTTAACATCTGGCATCACATTTTATTATTAAAATTCAGAAATACAATTCACATATACATTGCTTGGCCGTAGCCACACATTATATCTACATTAAGCATTAATTAAACCAAGGATTATAGCAAGGATGTTACATTCCCCCTCCCCTACAATTGTGCACTATCCTCAATGCACACTACGCCGATTATGTGGTTAGGGTCAGACACATATTGCTTTAATAATGACACATGAAATACATTATGCACTCCCATGGATGCATGCAATTAGCCCTATCTTTTCTAATATTTCAAAAGTTCCACAATATCTTGCTGCCAACTTTGGGAAACTTCCTAATCTTAGAAAACTTCCCTTTTCTTTCACTTTCAAAAATATATGTTCAGCCACTTTTGTTACAACAAATTTTTCCTCACTCCATGCAACTTGCTTGGATGGCCTTCCATTTCCCTATGCAGACTTGAAGTTCCCTATTTGTGCCTTCCAGAGCCAACATACATATTTTTCCACATATACACGCCCTATCAGTTATACAACAAGTGTATACGTAGGTTTCTCCACTACAACCCATGTACACCGAGTTTGGTGCTCAAAATTAAAAATTATGTCGGGTTTCCATGCCATGTCACTCGATCCATGATCCTTGACCTTCCATATACTGGAAATGATCTGAATCGGCCCTTTAGTTCCATTTGAAGGCTATAAATTGAGCCATATCCATGCCTTGAAAGAACAATTCAACTTTGAGAGAAAAGACACTCTGGATAAATTTCACTTCATATTGAGTCTACATCCCTTTGTCCTTAAAAGTTTGAACTCTTTGTTCAACCCCCAAGCTCTTCCTTCTTTGTGACAAAAAATCTCATTGAATCCTTTATATGAGATTGCCTTTGGTGGAGGATTGAAGTGGTGGAGGCCCAACTGGAGGGGCTTAGTTTCTTGGTTCCGATATGTGCCATTGCAAATTTTTTTCACCTATGTACTTCTGTTGATTATTTGAATAGAAATACTCTTTTCTCGTCCAATTGATATCTTGCAAATATTTGAATTATTATTCCATGGGAATATTTGTAATGTATGTTAATGGATTATGATAATATATATGCTAACATTATATATTATCACCATATGCTTGCATATATTGGTTGTTGAGGACAAGCTGTAGGTATAAAGCTTTGGGTCG
>ML785216.1:560765-577846 GCA_009831015.1 Picea engelmannii | reverse complement strand
AAATATGCTCGAGGAAGAACAAAAAATCATACAAATATTAAAAGAGAACCTAGCAACAACTCATAATCGAATGAAACAACTAGTAGACCAACATATGTCAGAAAGAGAATTTGAAGAAGGTGATTGGGTGTTTGTATGACTCCAACCTTACAAACAATTATCCCTTAAGCAACAAAGGAAGAACAAATTGGCCCCAAAATTCTATGGACCCTTTCAAATTAACAAAAAAATTAGCCAAGTAGCTTATAGATTGGAGTTGCCAGAAAATTGTCGCATCCATAATGTCTTCCAGGTTTCATTTCTCAAAAAAATCAATGGGAAAACTCAACCAGTACAAACATAAATCCTTGAATTCGATGACGAAGGAAAAAATATTTTAGAACTAGAAGGTATTCTTGTGATGAAGGAAAAGGTGTTACATTCCAGAACCATAAGGGAATATCTTATGAAATGGAAAAACCTTCCAGAAGAATATTCATCATGGGAGACTGAACAATTCCTCCGACAATACCCAACACTACCCTTGCTTTGAGGACAAAGAAAAATCTTAAGAGGGTGGCAATGTTACAAACATAAAAATGATAATAATAATAAATATAATAAATTGTAATAATAATTAATATCATTTAATTAAATCAAGAGACACATACCTCTTCATTAAGAGGAACGTACCTCCTCACCTTGTGAATAGTCAATGCTATATAGAAACCATCATGAGGGTAGTGTAATTAGAAACATCAATACTCAGAAATATTCATTTCTCAGTGAATAAGAGTTTTCATGTTACACATACCTGGGAGTGTGTTGGCACAGGGATAGAGCCAGGGTTCAATGCTACAACAACGCACCAACAAAACCCTAACTGTCGACCCTTTTGGCAACATCTATGAAGCACATGAAGTCTCACCTGAGGTAGAGGCAGGGGTGGTTGTAGGACTCCAGTTTCTGCAACCTTATCTGGGACACATATATGTGATTCTAACACTTAACAGAGCACTCAATAGTTAACATTCATCAATATCCAATTCTTAGTTACAACACAGTTAAATCCTAATTACAGAATATCACAGTATTCATTCAGATATACTATATTCAAGAACTTAAGCACATCCACATAGGCCAGATCTAGTATTCATCCATATTATTGAGCACATAGCATTAACATATCTATCTACCATTCATCTATATCGAAGCATTAAGAAAGTAAACATGTAAACACATCAATACATCGCACAAAGCATAGAAACACAACATGTACGTGGTTCACCCCCACCTTGGGGCTATGTCCACCAACTCTTCATCTTCTTTATTAGCTTCTTCAATCAGTTACATGCACAAAGAAATAAATCCTACACCACATAGGACAGGAGATCTGTGTGCACCTCGCCAGATCCTCCTTCCCCGAGTATATCTAGGCACAGAGCCTTCCACAGTCTATGCACAAAGCACTATAGACGACTTGCACTCAACTCTACAAGTCTCAACATACAACATGCACCAAGCCTCTTACAATCACTAGCACTTAGCACACCTTCACATAGATTGAACTCTAGCACTTAGCACATCGACCTCTTCTTACATCGCCTAGATACTTATTTATACTATACAAAATACGCCTAAACATGGGTAAACCCATGGGATGACATCCCATACCCATTACATAATCCCAAATCCAAAAAAGGACCCTAAAAGGGGTTGAGATCCTGTGATATCTGCTTCGTCTTGCGCTCTACCTTCAAAAGCCTGTCGAAGTCCCAAAACTAGGTCAAACATGAACAAGGATCTCCAAAACATGGTCAAGGGCCAACAGGCCCCCCGACACTCACCTATGACTCATCCTGGGTCACTCTGATCTGATTAGTTCTGCTTCAAAAGTTTTGATCTTGGCTCGAGCTGCTTCAACTTGTTGCTATGCCACGACCTCCTGTTCAACGAACTCTTGGATGACTACTTTGTTGACAAGTCCCTATAAGCATTGTTCGGTTATAGTGACGACCTTCTCCAGTTCCGTTCCTCGGCCTTTGATCTCTATGAACAATTGGCAAGCCTCATCTTGTACAGGTTGGAGCCTCTAAGTTACTTCCATAATTCTACTCTGAATGGTGTGAACCTGTTGTTGGGCGGTGCACTGCTCCTGGGATTGCTTCATTCTTTCCACAACTGACAGGGGCTTCAACTATGCCTGTATTGTATTGGCTTGATACTTCACTTCCTAGAGTTGTGACTCTAGGGACTTCAATTCTGGATTCTTAGTGAGTCGTTCATAAATCTGGGCACTGCAATCAGTAGTTTCTTACATTCTAGGGAAATGAATTTTATTATTTCTATTGCGCTTCGAGAAGTTGCTTCTCTTTGATCCCTTACCTCTTGCAGGGTGTTGGTTAAAGTGCAAAGCTATAAATATTCTATTCATTATTGTAGTTGTTGGATAGCTTCTGTGAGCTTCTCTACTTGATGCATGATTCAGTTTTCATCCCGTGGCTCTAAGCTTGTCACAGAGCGGAGTGCTTTGTGGACTGCTTCTTTTACTTCTAGTTTCTCTGTGATAAAATATTCTTTTTCTTGTTGTATCTCTGCTTTCTTTGCTTCAAACTTGGCCTGGAGAGCAACCTTTTCCCATTCTACAACTCTGCGTTGTTCTACGATCACACCTTGTACTTGCTTCAAGGCCTGGGTGGCTTGTTCTGTTTCTTCCTTTGCGTGACGAAGGTGAGCTTCGACAACATCAACTAATCAGAAGAGTTGGGTTGGCTCATCTCCCAACTCTGGTTCTCCTAATGGCAGGGGTAGATTGGACATTGCACGACTGGACTGAAGGGCCTGTTGTACCCCTCGAAATTTGACCTTAAGTCTGTCATACATTTCCTCCTACTTGGCTTCTTGTTTGTCCATGATTTCCAATGAAGCATCGTTTAGAGATGTTATGATGAAGTCAAAATCATCGATAGTGAGCAAAGTCTTTATCTTGGTCACGGTGGATCTTGATTTCTTCCGGGAATAAGGTTTCGAGGGATAAACCTTCCTCTTCTTCAGGGGATTGATCTCATATCTAGGCAATGTTACTTTGCCTTTCTTCTGGTCAGCTCCTTTTCCATTTATCTCTTCCTCTTTATTATCACCCCCTCGATCAGGTGATACTGAAGCAATATTTCCTTAGGTGTTGATCAAGTCTTGGACCTTTTTGGTCTTCTTCGTTCTGCTGGGTTTGGGTGTATCATGTTCTTTGTGTGCGGTCTCTAGGCTGTTAGGGTTAGACATCTCTGCAGGGTCTATGGGAATAAGGAGGTCTACCAACCAGTCCTTAGTGATCTCCTCAAGGTCCTTTTCCATGATCTTGTAATACGACTGAAGCTTCTCCTTATGTTCATCATCTCACGATGTAAGGTAGATGAAATGTCGATCTATGCAAAACTTCATTAGGGCTCAAAACATCTGTAAGGTGTTCAGAGTCATGCGAGGTTCAACTTCGATGGTTGTAATTAAATGAAGGTAATATGTGTGAAAAACAACTTTCAATTACCAGTGTTGGTTCATATCACTCGAGTACCAGAGTGTGGTGAACTTTGCAACAAGCGGCTCGAACGGTTCAATATCCAAGAAGGTCACACCTTCCGGCATCTCCCATGCAACAAAGGCAATGCGGATTAGGAGTCAGCTAAAGTGAAACTCGTAGCCCTTATCCTGTTCTTCGCGACAGTCTAGTTCCAGCTGATTAACTAGGTACTTCGCCCAGTTCATCTATAGACCTTCTACGCACTTCCCTGTGAGGTCAACGACAAATCCTGTGACCTGCGTAGGTATGTTCTTCCTTACTAACTTTCTTACAATTAACTGACAGGATAGGCACACTACGCCATTTTGTATGGAGGCTAACTTGTAGCCTCGCGTCCCCTTTTCACCATCGTCATATGTATCCTTGATCTTTTGTGTTAGTGCATGATCTGTGGATTTTCCTAGATAGAACTCCTATGGATCAAGTCCTTGCATAATTAATCTTGTGATCCTATGGATCAAGATCGGGTCGACTGTGATATGACAATCTAGCCATAAGTAGCCACCATGGTAACATGAAAGCAATAGCTTGACGTAGGCATTAACTTCCTGGTGCCTTCTGAAGTGTGGGATTTTCATTACATTTAACAGGGTGGAATGCGTGAGGTTCATCGTCCACAACTAAGGGATTATCTTTGAGTTCTTCCCCTTCATCTTGGTCAGGTATTTATACAGGGCGAGCATAATTTAGTTCTTGTGATCTCCAAGGTTGAAGTCACTGAACTTCAACATTGTGATCTTGTCCTGCTGTGCTCAAACTATGCGTATCCCCTTCGGGAGGTACGCAATAACCTTGGTGTACTCAGAATCTATTGGCACACTATCTTGACTCATCGCACTAGCCAGAGGTGGGATGTATCTGGGAAATATGATCGGGATCAGCTTCACATTTTCTAGGTCATCTCTGTGTTTGGTTCTATTTTTTTATGATGGTCAGGATGGTCTGGCTCCGCGAGAAGTCAACAGAGAGGCTTGCATTCCTTTTGTCAAGGATGCTTATACACCTACATACATCAATATTTCAGACATGACTCTCTCAGTCATGAGGTCGATGTGTACTTCCTTCAGGGACTCTTCGACTGCGCTAAGTTCTTCAGACATACACGCTCGTGGTTGAATATCTCAGGTTCAAAGAGTAACCACTCAATGCAACGAGATGGATGGAAATAACACAATGATCACTGTGCAAAATCAACTATGCTGCAAGATCAGAAAGTCACGGTTGGAAAAAGTGTTCTTGTTGCGTGGCACAATAGTATAAATAAATAACTTATCAAAATATCTCTTGCAACAGGTGAGAATCCTTCATTAACTTGGTTCTGTCTATTATGGCGCGGTCCCAACGGTCTGGTGGTGAAATTTCTAACCATAAATTCCTTTCTATCCATTCAGGCGATTGGTCTAGTGGTTATACTATTCCCAATGGCTACACTGCTTCACCATGGAGAAGTGCCATGTGACATTGTTCTGATATCCCGACGAAGTTCCAATTTTGCAAATTTTCCTTTTGCGAAGTTCCCTCTGGAACCTTTTGTAACTTTTTGATCTTAGCTCTCTTCTTACTTAGTTTTCTAGCCTTATTTCCGGTGAGCTTAGTCTCGGTATTCCTTTTTCCATTCTGATTCTTAGCTTCCTTTGGCATAGTAACTTCACGTTGGTGAGATTCTTTCCTAGAAATCAGGGGTAATACTTCATCTGTATATGGAATAGGCACTTCAGTCTTCTGTGGGTCTCCTAATGTTCTTCTCACTTAGACATCCACATCTCTGGTTTTAAATAGCTTCACTTGGTTCTCCTGTTCTTCAATCAAGTGTGCGATCCTCCTAGTCATGAATTCTTTCAACTCTTGCTTCTTTTTTTCTACGACTTCTTCTTCTTTCCATCTGGCATGATCTCTTTCAATCCAGGGTTTTCCCGATAACATAATAAATAGAGCATTATTCTCAATAAATTTAACAACTTCAATTTCTTCCTCTATTGAAGTTCCACGAGCACTCATAGATATCTAGGTAAGTCTTCCACATAGGGTTATCAACTTTCCTCTGAATATTCCTATTCCTCCTAATGAAGGAATCATAGCAGGCTCCCCTAAACGGTCCCAAGTTCTTTATGTCATGATATTCACCTGCATTTCTTCATCCAACAAACAGTCAATGTCGAAGTCTCCTATTCTTGTTTCAATGCATTCTTTTTCTTTAAAGACCTCTGATAAGTTGACATGTCAGTGATCATTCAGGGTTTCTTTCATATGTATCACTACTTTCTCTGATTCTTTCTGGGGTTCTGTCATAATCTCAGTTTCTGGATTCGCCTTAGGGTTTTCTTGGTTCATATTCATTCTTTCAACCTTGGCAATCATTCTAGGGAAATCCAATATTTCATGGTACATAGCCTTACAACAGAGGCAACTAGGTATTCTACCAGGGCATTCCTTAGCTATATGTCTCGGTCTTCTGTAATTGTAACAAACGGTTAATCCTCTCTTTATTTTAAATGATCCCCGAACCTTCCTGTACTGAACGCTAGGATCATGGTAGCTAACCTGTAAAAAATTCATTATAGGATCCTGCATCCATTTGTTAGTCCAAACATTCTTTCTCTGTATAGGTATAACATATCTTTCATTATTCTGATCATATCTACTCATATCAAATCTTCTTTCTTCTACCAATGCCCTAGTTTTTAAGCTAGGAAATATCTTATTAGACAAACCTAGATTCATATTCTAGAAACAAAAATTTCCACTAATCTTACTTCTACAGAGCACAAAGATTCAAGATATAAAACTTTTCACTATTCTTACCTCTATCAGAGCACAAAGAGTTCATATCTTACTTATTTTCTTCATATCTGACTTCTTTTCTTAGCACAGAGCTTCACAGATAGAGTAGAATACTACACACTAGAGAGATATATCTACGCATAGAGCTTCCACAATTTCAGGTCATATCTTTGCACAAAGATTCTTTTTCCTCATTTCCCAACAATCACAGTTTCAAGTAAGATATTTGCACAAAAATTCTTCTTCGATTCCTAGCAATTACAGTTTCATGTCCTGACAATAGAACCATTTGTTGGCACATGGGCAGACCTAGGGTTCAATGCTACAACAATGCACCAACAAAACCCTAACTACCAGCCCTTTCGGCAACACCTATGAAGTAGATGAAGTCTCACCCGAGGTAGAGGTAGGGGTGGTTGCAGGACTCCAGTGTCTGCAACCTTAGCTGGGACACATATATGTTAACAGAGCACTCAATAGTTAACATTCATTAATATCCAATTCTTAGTTACAACATAGTTAAACCCTAATTACAAAATATCATAGTATTCATTCAGATCTACTATATTCAAGAACTTAAGCATATCCACATAGGCCATATATAGTATTCATCCATATTATTAAGCACATAGCATTAACATATATATCTACCATTCATCTTTATAACCGATGTGGATGTTTATGTCTCTTCAACATTCTAGTTGAGCTTGATGATTTTACTTCTCAATGTGACAACTTCTTCTTCAAGCTTCTCAATCTCTTCTTATTTCGTCATTATCCGAGACTTCATGACTTCTTCTATTCTTTTCTCTTCTTCAAGATGAATTTTTAATGTGATTATTTCTTCTTCAAGTCCTTTCTCTTCTTGAACAAACTTTGCCTCAAGCTAGTTTAGATCGTTAGTTCTTTCCTTAAGATGATTTGTCAATATCTTCTCTCTCATTTCTGCTTCTTCCTTCTGTGTTGCTATGCCGGATTCCAAATACTTCTTTTGATATTCAAGATTTACTTAGATATTTTTGGCTTCTTCTAGCTGAGTTCTTAAGTTATCAATGACCTATTGGGCTTCTTAAAAAATATGAATACTTTCCTTTTGTTTCATCAATTCTTTCTTGAGTGACTTATTTTCTTCTTTTAGTTCATCTAAAGCACTAATCAATTCTACTTCATAATTGTCTTCCTTTTCAATTAGTTTTTCTGTCTCATTTCCTTCATGGCATTTTATTTCAAGATGCCTGCATTTTTCACAATTAAAGCAAAACAACATACCTCTGGTGATTATGTACTTTTCATATTCTAAATCTGTTTGACACGGTGAACATAATTCTTCTTGATATGTATCTACCTCTTCTTTCACATTTCTTGAATCTACGATGGGTGAAGAATATATGTCATGTAACTTATCCCACAGTTCTTTGGATGATGAAAATTTATCAACATTTTCTCTAACTGGATTAGGTAATCCTTCCCAGATGAAATCCATTGCTATTTTGTTATTCTTTATCAATTCCTTCTTGGCTGCAGTCTTTTCCCTTTTTGAACTATCATATCCTATAATAACTTATAGCCAAATATAATGTCCCTGTGCCTGTAAAAATACTTTCATCCTTTTGCTCCACATCTCATACTTTAAACCATTCTGACCATTAAACAATGGTACTCCATTTTCAGAATAATCCATGATCTCCTTCCAGTGATTAAACTATTTAATGAAGGAACCCACTATGATACCAATTGTTGGATAACTGAGAGGCAGGATGAATCAATAATAGAGCAATCTAATCCTTTTTCAACCACAAGATACAAGTATTATATCAATATAACATTATCATCCAATAGTTTCAGAGTAAATAAACAATGAACAAATGAGAAATCATACACATACATTGTACACCAATGTTTTTACATGGAAACCCAAAGCAGGAGAAAACTAGAGAATGATTTTTCTTACATGTATTTAAGAATTGCATTCATTGGAAGCACCAACTTACTTTGTTTTCTAGTTGCAACTAGAAGGAAGATCCAACCCCCTAGTTTCTCAGGCTACAACCTGAGGGAAGTTCCAACTCCCCAATTGTCTTTCTACAACTAGAAGGAGGATACAACCCCCTATGTTCTCCGACTACAACCGGAAGGTGACTACAACCACCTATTCTTGCCCCGTCCAACCTCCCTGACATAGAAGTGGAATGATGGAACCACTGTCACACTATCATTGTGAGATATACCACTGTACACCTGTACCAATCAACCTATAATCAACATGTACCATAAACAAGTGCATCAACCATGCACCAACCTGTACCAAACAACCTGTAATTATCTTGTACCATAAACACGTGCATCAACCATGCACCAAACTATACCTCAACCTGTAATCATCATGTACCATAAACAAGTGAATCAACCATGCACCAACCTGTACCTCAACCTGTAATTATTCTGTACCATAAACAAGTGCATTAACCATGCACCAACCTGTAATCATCCTGTACCATAAACAAGTGCATCAACCATGCACCAACCTGTACCATCAATGAGTGCATCAACCATGCACCAAATATGTACCAATCATGCATCAAATACACATAAAATATGAATCATCAAGACGTGCCAACATCATCAACTATACACCTCATGTATGTGCCAACTCATCAACTACTTGTCTCAACCATGTACCCAACATGTACCTCAAACAAAATCCCTCATCAATTTCATCATCCAAATTTGATTTGTAACTTTGTAATATACCTGGTGTATATGATCTCATACCTACAAACCTTCCTTAACTTTAACAACAAGAGACTAACATTTTCATCTAACTTTACTTTAGTCTCATATGACTAATTTTGGATTAGTCAACAACCCTAACTTGCAATAATCATAACTATGTACCTATAATGAATAAATATATGAGAATGGTACACAATGTTATTTAATGTATTTTATGAAATTCCTCCATATTTCACTACTTGGAACCTCTTAGAAAAGGAGTTATAACAAAAATGACATACCTTGTTGAATTCTGGCTTATTCTAGAGATTGAACTTGTAGATAATTCCCCACACAGAATATTTTCTGTATAGATCTGAAAATGTTACACAACATAATACAGATTTTACTCTAATAAATACATTTGGTCTTACTTAATTTGGATCTGTTATGAAGAGTTTATGACATTTTTACCTGAAACACCTGTTCTAGACTAGTTTCAGGACTAGCCACGAACTATATTTTTCATGGAGTGTAACTCCAAAAATGAAATGACCCACAAGCTAAAATTTTTATCACAGATACTTGGATATGTTTCCTGAATGACCTCCCAATTTCACAGTCTGAATAATTCTAGAATTTTTTTTATTGTGAAAATGGTGAGATGACCTGTAAATAACATACCTTAGAAAGCATCATCAAAAGAATTTATCCTCCCTTGAATTTTGGTCTTCTTTACTTCACCTTCCCTATGAAATTTGGCTTATATATCATTTGGTTACCTTAGTCACTTGTTGATATTCGATATTCTCAAGTGTGATTAAAAATGAGAGACCCTTGCCTCTTATTTATACTTTTATGCAACTTCCTCAAGAGGTTACCTTCTAACCATATTAACCCACTTTCCTTATTTTAGGGATAACCCACTTCTAACCACTTGTCCACTTAGTAATTTCTCTATTAAATTTATTATTTAAATAATTTATTTTGTATCCATTTTGACTTATAGTACACTCATCACTTCACTTTATTATTTAAATTACCTTTTAACCATCTTAACCCACTTTCCTTATTTTAGAGCTAACCCACTTCTAATCACTTGTCCACTTAGTAATTTCTCCATTAACTTTATTATTTAAGTAATTTCTTTTGTATCCACTTTGACTTATAGTACACTCATCACTTCACTTTATTATTTAAATAATAAAGTTAATGGAGAAATTATCCATATAGAATAGTATTTCCTACAAATATATCAAAACTCATACCATTATCCATTGAAAAATCTTGCCTTTAAATATATCAAAACTCATACATTATCCATCAAACAAACTTCGGTCCATTACCCAAACCTTTGTGCTACCAGACTTTCTTCAAGGGTTGATATCAATGACAACCAACCCAATTAATCAAAACTTTTTAATATATATATATATATATATATATATATATATATATATATATATATATATATATATATATATATATATATATATATATNTTTATATATATATATATATATATATATATATATATATATATATATATATATATATATATATATATATATATATATATATATGAATTGTTTTTTTTTGGCCGTGTGAATTATACTTCATTAAATTATGGAAAAATCCAAGAAACTCCTTATAAGTGTTCCTAAGTGTAACTCTTGGTATTTGAAAAATGGTTATGTTTTTGTTAGTGAGATCCATTTAACTTCAATTAAAAATCAAGTATAAAAGCACATAATAGTTTAGCAATAATGGAGTAGAAAATATTTCAATCACTAAAAGTTTGAATGGAACAAATTC
Organism: Picea engelmannii; assembly: GCA_009831015.1. Classification (NCBI taxonomy): domain Eukaryota; kingdom Viridiplantae; phylum Streptophyta; class Pinopsida; order Pinales; family Pinaceae; genus Picea; species Picea engelmannii. The sequence continues at coordinate 566,986 of ML785216.1, read as the reverse complement.
ATATGTACATTCTTTCAGATCTACCCTTGTTAATTGTAGCATCTCAATGACCATTAATGCTAACCATCACAATTATTAACATTAAAAACCTATTGCTAATTATTAATATTTTTGTTGCGTTGTTATTTTTATTTTTATTTTTTTGTTTTAAGAAAAACATGTAGAGAAACCAAATAGATGCTTATCCACATTAATGGATGTCATTCCTACTAAACTTGTCTATAAAGATTAGTACACGTCCAACCCAAAACAGTTCAAACTAGATATTAATTGGTACATAAATAACCAAATACTCAACAACATTGATTACAACCAGTTGAATTAAACCTTTGAACTCACCTACATTGTTATTTACAGTTGTCTATAACTATTTAAAACTTAAATCAAAATTATGTAACCATTTTTAAAAAACCTCGACATCACCACTTTCAAAATAAAACATATTTGAAAGAAGATGTTTTTCACATTAACAATGTCGTTGAAGTCGAATCAATAAGAAACCCATGCTTACTAATAACATATGAGATGATATATAAAAAGTACCATGTATTTGAGTATAACTCAAGCATATATCTTTTAATGTCATTGAAGTCGAATCAATAAGAAACCCATGCTTACTAATAACATATGAGAAGATATATAAAAAGTACCATGTATTTGAGTATAACTCAAGCATATATCTTTAACTAGCAAGACATTCTCCAAATACTCCACACGTTACATGTAATTCAATCCCTTCACTTTTATCCCATAAATAGAGACATATCTCTAACCTTATAACCACATGTTTCAAAATAAAAAATGTAATTAAATAAACTTGTGTTAATTTCTTTTATTGATTAATTAATAATTTAATATTAATAATGTATAAGTACATTCAACACTAGATCCAACACGTTTCCCTGGATTACCCAACTGAAGGTTTATGTTTATATGAGAGAGCTCAGATCAAATGTTGGACACGTTTCCTTGGATTACCCAACTGAAGGTTTATGTTTATATGAGAGAGATCAGATCAAATGTTGGACGGATTACCCAATTGAAGGTTTATGTTTATATATAAGATAATTAATTTAAGGAGTAAGTTTTTTTTTTTTGACCAAAACGATTAGAGGATTTGTATTAAGTGTGGACGAGCCACAAATGCGATTACAAAATGGTAGGGCTTCACTGAGCCTCTGCCTGAGAGGAGCTTAACACTGCTCCTGGATACACATGTATTTACCAAATTCTGAAGAAGCTAACACTAACCAACTAATGCGATTTTATTTAAAGCCTTGGCTCTATACAAAATGCCAAGATGCAGTAGGGGTGGAATTTACTTCAGAGGTTAACGACAGAACTAGCTTTCTAGTTCATTCCTCCACTCTCAGTTGAGCTGAGCCATTTTCTCTTCCAACTGCTCAACTCTTAGTTCAAACTCTTCCTGCGGGTTCTTAAGCTCCTGATGAAGCTTGCTGAGCTCTTCAGAGAAACCAATCTTTGTAGTGGAAATGTCTTGCTCCAGTTGATCCAGCCTTCTACCAGCCTCCGAGTCCAGGTTCTCCAGAAAGTCTAACTGGTGTTGCAACATTTTCTTCAGATTCTCTAGTGTTGTGTCCATGATCGTCAGGCATTCCTCCAGACTCAGTTTCTTGCTTGTGCTGGCTGCCATCGCTCTGGTCATCCCCTGAGTCACACTCCTAGGCTCTTCAAACTCACAGGAAGAGGAATCGCTGCACAGGATTGAGTCGGACTTGGGTTTGCGTCTTTGTTTTAAACTCGCTCCCCTTGACCCGTATGATTGCGCCCTGGACTGCAGAGGCCAAGAGGTATGGGCAGTGGGTGTTCCTGTCCCCTCCCTATCTGCTGTCCACTTGAACATGGTACCGCCCCCTGTCACTATCCTCCAATGGCTCGGCTCTGTCTGGACGATCTTGGTCGATTCCCCTGTTGTTCTTGTACTCATCCCTCCACTTGCTGGATATGCGCGTGAGGCGCCTTGGATTATGGTATCTCCACAATGGACATCATTCCATTGAGGATTAAGCTTCTTGGCACAAGGAGAACGCCTTTATTAGCTTCCACATTAGCCTTCGCGTTCAGCTTCCTTAAAACATGAAATATCTCATAAGAGTTGAAGTTAGTGAGAAGGAGACGGATTTTTCTCAGGAGGTTATTAAGTTTGGCGCTTTGAGTTTGAGTTTGGCAATTAATGGCCTTGACTATCAGTCTGGAGTCTCCAATGATGACCAGTTCTTGGATCCCCTACTCTTTGGCTTGTTGAAGCCCTTGCCATAATGCCATCGCTTCTACAATGTTATTGGTCTCAGTACCTAGACCCAAGGCGTAGCTAACGATAATTTCTGCACTGGGGCTCTCAATTATCCCCCCTCCACCTGCGAGTCCCGGGTTGCCTTTGGAGGCCCCATAAAAGGACATGATGTAAGCCTTCCTTTCTTTCTTCCAATTGTCAAAATCTTGTTTCTCTTTTCTTATTTCCCAATCCTCAGTACTTGGAGTGACGGCTGTGACTTCTTTTGCACTTTGAATTTTGAATTGCTCCAGCCAAAGGAACTCCAACTCATCTGGCTTCCCTTTGTAATTGGATTGACATATGTAAGGGGTGCTCTCTCCGAACAATGCCTTGATGTTGCCTACCACTATGGGTGCGCTCCTTGCCCTGTCCCTGAAGATCCTGCTGTTTCTTTCCAGCCACAGGTTCCACAGAATAAACTTTGGGAGGATTCTCCAAAGCGCAACGGCTTGACTTTTAGTTTGATGTTGGAACGGGTACAGATTGTCCCAATGCTGAAGGAGGCTTTTGATGTCTTCTGGCAAGTTGACTTCAGCTCCTGACCCAAGTGTCAGCCTCCAAACTTCTTTGGAAAAGGCACAATTGAGGAGGAGGTGATTAGTCGTTTCTTCGGCTTGTTGGCAGAGTGGGCACCAGTGGGGGCCAGCCCAACCTTTCCTTTGGAGAATTTCCCTTGTAAGAATGTTGTTGTGGGAAAGTGTCCAGGTAAACAAATCAATTTTGGGAATGGACTTAGAATGCCAAATCGCTTTCCAGATGAGCGGGTTTTCTGGAGCGGTGGGGACCTTGAGCAAACGTCGATAGCCGTTAGTAGTGGTGTAGTCTTTGGAATTTTTCCCCTAGCCTCTCTTATCCTTCCCCTTCTTTTTCAACGGGGCTTTCCCCTATAGGCAGTGTTTGAGGATCCTCCATTCCCCTTCTAAATCCGGTGGTAAATTTCTCACTTCCCACCCTTGCCACGACTGATGCCTGTCCTCGCCCCAAACGGAGATATCCGCAAGCGTCTTTAAATTTTGGGTCCCCATCCAGTTCTCAAGACATCGCAGGTCCTGCCTCGAGTCAAGAGGGAGGTCTCCTAGGATTGAGTCATTCCATATTTTTATCTTCCTCCCATTTCGTGGCACCCAGGTGAGGTGAGGAATGAAGAGAGGCAGGGATTTTTTGCAGAGAGTTAAAAAAGGGGATCCTTTAGAGAGCCTGTAGGAAGTTTCTAAGCAGCGTTCCCTCGGCCTCGTAAAGTACTTTTTCCAAAGAGCTGATTTGCACCAAGTTAGTGCTCCAGAGACTATGTTCCACAACAGCTTTGCCCCTAGCGCAAGATTTTGTATGCGTGAATTTTTAAAATTGAGGCCACCTTCCGGCAGAGGTTTAGAGGACTTTTCCCAACTTATCAGATGCAATTTCCTTCTGGTTTATTTCCCCCCTTCCCAAAGGAAGCGTCTTTGCAGAGCTTCGATTTTTTGTATTGTGGAGCAAGGGGCTAGGAGCATTGAACTTTGGTAGATGGGCATGCTGGCCAACACTGACTTAATTAGTACGACTTTCCCTGCTAAATTGAGCCAATTCGCCCCCCAATTGGAAATTTTCTTCTTGAGTTTGTCAATTAGATGGTTCCACTGGGTGGCCCTTGGGCTGGCCTTAAAAATTGGGATTCCCAGGTAAGTGAACGAATCCCAATTGGTGTGACCTTCCATCCCTAGAACTCTTGCAATCCCAAGCATTTCATTGGGCGTAATATTCCAGCCATATATTTTGCACTTTGCTTTGCTTATTTCACTTCCTGAGACTGAAGTGTATGCCTCAAGTTCTTCCTTAAACTGTTTTGCGATGATTGAGCTTGCTCCACCTAATAGCAGGGTGTCATCTGCAAATTGAGCGTGGTTAATGTCTTTCACCCCTTGAGCTATTCTTAGACCCTGTAGAGTGCTTTGGGCTTGGGAATTCCCCAACTGATAGCTTAGAATAGAGGCTTGGATTGCGTAAAGGAGGGGTGAGAGGGGGCACCCTTGCCTTAGCCCTCGAAAGGCTTGAAAGAAATTGGTTACTCTTCCATTTACCATGGGAGCTATCCAGGGTGAGCCTATGCAAGCTTTAATCCAGTTGACAAAAGCTTGATCAAAACCAAATTTCTTCATAAATTCAAATAAAAAACTGTGGTTGACTCTATCAAAAGCATTGGCAAGGTCGAGCTTAATGATCATACCTTTGTCCTTTCTTCGGATGCTTGAATGAAAAGCCTTTTGGACTAGGAGGATGTTGTCAGTAATGTGTCTGCCTTTAATGAAGCCTCCCTGATTTTCTGGGATGATATGGGGAAGAATTATTTTCAATCTGTTTGCTATAATCTTAGTGAGGATTTTATAGCTAGTGTTACATAGTGATATCAGCCTAAATCGATTGAAATTGGATTCTCCCTTATCCTTCGGGATGAGGGTCAGGAAGGTCGAGTTTGTGCTCCCTCCTAGTTTTCTACTTGATTGCGATCTCCTTATCATTTTGGTAAGGTCAGACTTGATTATCGCCCAACAATGTTGAAAAAATATTGCAGTAAACCCATCCGGTCTAGGGGCTTTGTTCGGATTCATTTGATCTAGGGCCTCCTTTACTTCTTACTGTGAAACTTCCTTTAACACATTGCGGTTAGTTTCCTCGTTTATGAGAGCTGGAATGATGGAGAGGGGGTACCTTTGGGGGTCTATGTCTGTTCTTTGTAGTTCTGTATAGAGGGCTGAGAAGGTTTCGAATGCTGCTTGTTTGATACCTTCCGGATCTGAGATTATTGTGTCTTGAACTTGGATTTCTGTGACTGCCTTATAATGTTTCCTAGCCTCTGCTTGCTTATGGAAGTAACTAGTATTTTTGTCTCCTTCCTTCAGCCAGAGGCTTCTTGATTTTTGCCTGCAGTAACTCTCTTCCTCCTTGCATGCCTTGAACCATTGGCTTTGAAGAAGGGCTTCTTGTTGCAGGTCCTCTTGGGTGATTTCTTTGCGTTCCAGCTCTAGCTAATGAATCTCAAGGAGTTTTTGGGCCTCTCTGCGTGAGGAGGTTGGGTTAGGGCGGCTTCTTGCCCAGGCTTTCAGGGCAAATTTTAACCTCCGTAGCTTCTCTTCCCATACATAAGAGGCAGATCCAATGAATTTTCCTGTCCACGTGCTGTACACTATTTTAAGAAAATCTTGGTCTTGAATCCAGGACGGATTGAACCTGAAAGGGATGGGTCCCTTCCCTTGCTCTGATTTAAATTCTAACCGAATAGGCTTGTGGTCTAAAGCGCTGTGGGGTAGGATTTCTACTACTGCATTAAACCCCATGGTTAGGTAAGAGATTTGGATGAGGAATTTGTCCAACTTGGCAGCTATATGCCACAGACCTAATCCTTATTGGACCATGTATAGTACCCCTTGATCGGTTTTATATCTATTATCTCCCAGGCTGTAATAATATCCTCCACCCATTCTCTGGCTGGATATTTGACTATAGTGCCGCCTCTCTTTTCCTCTTGGCTTAGGGTTACATTTAAATTTTCGCCTAAGATGATGTTATCTAGCTCATTTTTTTGAAGGAAGTCTTGGAGGGTTTCCCAGCATATCCTTTTTTCTTCTATGTGCCGCGGAACGTAAATATTAATGAGATTTACCTAGATCCTGGAGTCTTTGTGGAGGAGCGAGGTGTGGATCCAGTGCATGCGAGTGTCTGAGTCAAGCAGTTCTATTTTGGTGGTTTTCCAGAGCGTGCAGAGACTGCCTGACGCGCCCCTGGCATTTTCAGCTATTCCTTGACTGTTTTTCCATGCGTTTCTTGAAGCTTTGAAAGAGTCCTGTTGACTCATCTTGGTCTCTTGGAGTAGTAGGATGTCCGCTTCCGAGGTTTTAATAATATCTTTGAGAGATTCTTCTTTCCTTTTGCTATCGAGGCCCCTACAGTT
>ML785216.1:514618-524768 GCA_009831015.1 Picea engelmannii | reverse complement strand
TTTTTCTAACAACACTCACCATAACAAATACATCTAGCACTATTGTCCACAATTGAACCCAACATCTTTGAATAAGCCATCACATATGAACATTGAAACAAAGCTATGGAAGAAGAACTGGATCAGATAGATAAGACTAAAATATGGGAGCTTTTTTCAAGGCCTAAGGATACAAATGTGATTGATACAAAATGGGTATTCAGAAACAAGATGAACGAGGATGGAATTGTAACTAGGAATAAAGTAAGGTTAATATGAAAGGGATATGCTTTGACTCAAGGAATATATTTTGAAGAAATGTTTTCCCAAGTTTTCAGAATGGAAGTAGTCAGATTGGTCTTGGCTTATGCATGTTCCAAGAAAATCAAAGTATATAAGATGGATGTAAAATCATCATTCCTAAATGAAGAAATAGAAGAATAAGTCTACATCAAACAATCATAAGGATTTATACTGTTAGAAAATGAATATTATGTTTACAAATTGAAGAAAGCACTATATGGACTCAAAAAAGTTCCCTGAGCATGGTATTCAAGATTGGACAAGTATCTACAACATCAAGGGTTCAAGAGAGGCAATGCAGACAACAATATCTACATAAAGGTAAATCAAAATAATTTATTGATAATTGAATTTTATGTCGATGATATTATTTTTGGAAGTAACGATGATAGGATGAGTCAGAAATTTTCTAAAGACATGTAGAATGAATTCGAAATGCCATTACTTGGTGAGTTGTCTTTATTTTTGGGACTCCACTTATGTCATCTAGATACATGTATTTTCATCTCCCAGATCAAGTATATCAAAGAAATGCTAAATAAGTTTTGAATGGTAGATTGCAATCTCGTAATACTCCCATGTTGACCAGTTGCAAATTGAGTAAAGATGATATATCCAAGGATGTGGATCAGAGACTTTATAGATTGATGATTGATGATTTACTCTGTGTGACTGAATCAAGACCAGATGTGATGCAAGAAGTTGGATAGGTTGCAATATTTCAAGTAGCACCGAAGGAAACATATGTTATGGAGATAAAGAGAATATTCATAGATATCAAAGGAACATAAGACTATGGATTATGATATCCAAAAGGGAATGATCTATCTCTAGTTGCTTACACAGATGCGGATTGGGAAGGAAGTGTCAATGATAGAAGAAGTACAAGTGGATAAACCTTCTACTTGAGTGATTATATGGTATCCTAGTTGAGCAAGAAACAATCTTCAGTATCGTTGTCCACAACAGAAGCAAAGTATATTGGAACAACATCATGTTGTACACAGGTTCTCTAGATGAAACAAATTTGTAGAACATACATGTGGAATATGCCGAACCTATTTCAATATTCTGTGATAAATCCAGTACTATAAGTATCTCTAAGAATCCAGTGATGCATTCCAAGCCGAAACAAATTCCGTTCAAGTTTCACTTTCTATGAGAACATGTTACAGAGAACAACATCAAGGTAGAGTATGTTGGGAAAAAAGAACAGATTGTAGATATCCTCACCAAATCTCTCCCAAGGGATACTTTTGAGTATCTTTGACATAAAATCGGAGCAGTTTCCTCCCCATAATAATTTTTTTTTGAAAGACTTGAATGCTTTTTGAATGATTTTTTTTCAGAGATTTACATGAAGAAGCACCATGAAGAGAAACATCAATAGATATTAGAGGCTTACTAATAGAGGGAGCAGACCCAAGGAGAATTCATACTTTGTCATTGATGTCAAAGGGGGAGATAAAACTAGAGGAATGGAAAGGAAGGAAAGAGGCATGAAGAAAGGGGGAGCCAACATGATCATGAGAAGTATTATGTGTAAGTGTTTCCATAAATGACAAAGGGGGAGATTGTTGAAAGATTAATTGTTGAAAAAGATTGATTGTTGAAAGTTTAGTTGTTAGAAGATTGGTTGTTATTGATGCCAACTCTTGAAAACAAAGTTAACAAGTTTCATGTCTAAGTAAAGTAGTTTTAAACAAAAGATAACGAGTTGCATGTCAGTTGCATGTCAAAGTAACTATAAAAAGAAGATAACAAGTTGCATGTGAGTTTCATATGAGTTGCATGTCATCATGATTTGCATGGAAGTTACATGTCATCATGATATCCTCATTAAAACACAAAGAAAAATCAATTGGAAAATCACTTCTTTGTATCACTTATGAGAATATAGGTTGGAGATCTAAGACAGTGAGAGGAAGTCAACGAAGTCCAGTGAAGGAAGAAGTTTGCAGGATCTAAGCGTATAGAGAATAAGTTATAGATCTAGGTTCCTTGTGTAAATCCATAAGTTTCAGGAGGAAAAGCGTAGAGGTACATGGGATGCAATGAGGAAAAGCGTGGACATCCCCAAGCAAGCAATGTATGGTTCACGGAACTATGAAGAAAATTTGTTTAATGTCAGGGATTTAAAACTCAGTTCAACTATAGGTTGAAGGTATGTCTTCCTGTGTATGTTAGGTTGAGTATTTTGAACAAATCAGGAATAGATATGTCTTAGTGATTCATAAGAATTTGATTTGGATAGTTCTCTTGTGGATCTTGGTATGAGGTATATGTGGTTGCATTTTTTATGAGATATCAAAATAAATAACAGCAACAAAAGTATCATAAACAATAGAAGAAACATGTTATCAGTGAAAGAGGTAGTGATAGATTGGCCTACATTTTTATTTCATGGTGGTTGGACGGGGCTAGGAAATGGGGTTTTAGCCTCCTTCCAGTTGAAGTCGGTTAAATTAGGGAGTTGGAGCTTCCTTAGGTTGTAGCATGTAAATAGGGGGTTGGAGCCTCCTTCTAGTTGTAGATGGAGAAATAGGAATTTGGTGCTTCCAATGAATGTACTCTTTGATAATAATAAATAAATTATGTGGTTTTTTCCTGCATTGGGTTTCCATGTTAAATTTTGGTGTACTTTTTTTATTTGATGTTTATGGTGTTGATGACATTTTGAATTCTCATAATATTTATTGGAGGTTTTATATTGTGATTAAAAGTACTAATTATTCTCATACTAATTCACCCCCCCCTCATTATTCCAAGACGATTTCTCTATTCTATATTGATTACGTCATCCCTTATACCTTTCATATGATTTCTTCAATGTCTCTTGTACTTGAAAATTGTTTTTCTTGATCTTTTCAACAAAATTCTTTGCTACACTGCTTCTCCTATGATGTCTTCCCTCACTCCTCCTTTCTATCCATAAACAACATCCAAGGGCGAAGGCTGAAAATACCCAAATAAAGTTTCGATAGGGGACTTACTAGTAGAAGTATCGACTGGTCTGTTACAAGAGTGTTGAATGTAGATCAAAATTTCATCACAGGAATTTGAATTATTTTGATTGTAACCCCTGAAAAGTTGAACCAAAGTCACGTTGACTACTTCTGCCTGGTCATTTTTCTGTGGATGGAATGTTGTATTTCTCTTCAACTTAATGTCCATATTTTCCCTATGTTGTGTCCAAAAGGCATTGAAAAATCTAGTACCCATGTTTGAGATGATGTTCCTTGGTATCCCAAAGTGCACCCAAACCTGTTCAATGAACATGTTTTCCACTTCTTGTCCTTTGATGGTTATTTTACAATGCATGATAATACACAACTTACTTAACCTTTTAACTACCCCAAAAGGTAGTCATGTTCCCTTCCTAGTTGTTAGGAAACCAACCACAAAATCCATGGAAATGCTTTCCCAAGGTCGAGTGGGTATAGGTAAGGGATGGTAAATACCTTGATTTCTATTACTGGGCTTGCAGGTACAAAAAAGTATGCATTCTCTAATATACCACACTATATTTTCTTGCATTCTGGGCTAATACACATACCTCTGTAAGTTGGAAAATATATTCCCAACACCAAAATGTCCTGAAACATTGGAGGTGTGAGCCTCTCTAATAAGTTTCAATCTTTCACCCTTAGGAATATAGAGCTAATATATATTGTAGAGAAAACCATTTCGAAGATGATAATTAGGCTTACAAACACCTTATTCTACATGAATTTGGCCATATAGCTATTGAAACACCTCTTTAAATTCCTCATCTTCTATAAATGCCTCTTTGTATGGATCATGCATTAAATTCTCCATGTGCATAAGAGTTCACAAATATGCAATATTGGATGTGGGTGGCCGTAACACCCCGGGTTTTGAACCCCCATTTTAAATAATGTATTGTTACAATGCTGAGAGGCCAGAGTGCCCAAAACAATTATTAAAAGGCCAGTGTGCCCAAGAAATGTAATGTTTTGATCATTATTAATAATAAATACATTGTTGGCTGCTAGACAGACAAGGACTAGAGTTATAGGGGGATATGATTCCAGAAGAGAGGGGGCATGATGGGATAAATGTTTATTTCCTATTTTTAATTACCCTTTTGTATAAGGGAGTGGATAAGTTACGTGATCTTCTTGGGGAAGGCCGGGGGGTTCTTGATTCCCCACGAAAATACTTAAACTTGTCCCTGGTCTGATTGGGGGGTTGGCTTGTTTGCTCCTTCACTTATTCTTTCATTCCATTCTTTCCCTCACACATTCATTCACTGATTTTTAATTGTTTCACACCTTGGGTGGAGACCTCACTCCATTCATTTTCATCACCCATTCATCTTCCTCATCCATGTCTTATCTTGGGAGAGGGAAACGAACTGCCGAAGAGTAGTTGTTGTATTGTTGGCTGTAGTGGTCACTGGCGTAATCCAACCATGACTTGAGGCCTGCATGTCTGAGATGCATTGGCCCGTGTCCATATTTGTTCATGGCTACGAGTCCTGAGAGTTCCAGAATTGAGATTCTGGACTAGTTGCACTGGAGCCCTGGAAGGAGAATGATTGCCTAAGGGATTGCGTGGAAGAGAAGGGTGTAGGTCCATTATCTTGGGTGGTGCGGGCTAGGTAGAAGAGATATGTGTACTTGGATTGTTGTGAGTGTTGGGAAAGCTTATGAGAGCTTGAGTGCTAACTAGTTTGGGAAGCCAAGTAACACTCTAGAACCGTCCTTGTGGATTCATAACCTTGGCTCAGGGGTGACACTGTTGCTGAGATTTAGAACAATAGTGTCTACGGTTGGGTGGAACGTCCTTGGTCCGCAGCCAGTTGGTGTCATCTTTTATAAAGATAAGTTCTCTTTGTTATGGTATTATTTACCATTATATGAATGTATTACGCTGTGTATTTATTTATCGTTTAATTGAATCTTTAGAATATGCATGCTTGATGGTTATTGTTGTGCATGTCGTTAGATATTTTCTTTTATGTGTCTTTATTAATTTAAAAAGGTATCGGTAAGAGAAAGAAGTCCAAGGGTGGGCTTGAAGGTAGCGTACCAACTATGAGTGGTGGGGTATGTTACAGATTGGTATCAGAGATTCTGGTTGAAACACCGGGTTGTTATGGGCTGGGTCTATTGGTTAGAGTGTCATGGTTGAGATAGAATTCTTACCATGAAGTGAAAATATTAGGAGGAATAGCATTGCAGAATCTATGCAGGAGCTAGAATGTGAGAGATCCTTTGTAATGGTTCGAAGGATCATGATCGTCCCTTTTGAATTCAGGAGCTATCCCCACTATGGGATTGAGAGAGATCTAGGATCATTGGATTAGAGGGCAGGTGAACAAGGGTCGACCAATGAAGGAAAAGAAAAGGTTAAGTCACAACCATCAGATATAATTGGAGAGAAATCGACGGTGGTGAGGCATTGCGGGGATCTAGAAGGAAGCTTTGAAGAGCCAGAGTAGATCCAGACTGTTGATCGAAGTGGAAACGTGGCAGGAGATCATGCACTCTGATGGATAACCACTTTGGAAAAAATACGGATGTGAAAATCTAGAACTCCTGAAGGCCCAAAGTCCCAAATTTCAGAGTTAATATGAACCACCCGATAAGGGAGACATGCGTCGGTAGATTGGCCAATTTGGGGATTCAGAGTTCGGGAGAATTGGAGTGTGCTAGTATGGAAACTCCCGAAGCCCTAAGTTCCAAAGCCTAAATATTTGAGGTTGTGGGGCATGATGACATCAAATGGAGGTGATGTGAACCTCAAAAGTTTAAGTAATTCAAAAATTCAGAGTTCGAGAGACTTGAGGAGTGCAAGTATAAAATATTTTGAAGCCCAAAATTCTGAAGTGATGTGGCTCATGATGTCACATGGGATGACATGGAAACATGGGATGTGTGCCACATGTCAGCGATGTTTGAAGCTATGGAGGATTGAAATGTTAGTTATAACATGAAATGTGTCACTTTCCTAATTGGGACATGTGTCCTCTTCTAGTATTTTTTCACGTGGCGATAGATCGTGCAGTTTGAAGACTGGGCACTCCAGAGGAAAAAAGATGTGACAATTTGCATTGGTTTGAGAACAAACGAATGCCCGAAGGCTGTAGTACATATCGGCCATTGATCCCAGAAGACACGCAACAATAGATCTCACAGAGGTTCAGAGGATAGAAACTCTGAGAGAAAGTGAAGGCGAAGAGTTTGAAACTCCCGAAGCCTGAAGAGTCGAAGCAATTCACAACCGTTGATCTGTGAAAGACATGCATCGACGGATCATCGAATTTGGGTGAAATCATTGCAGGAGAAAGTGAAGGAAAATATTTTTAAACTCTTGAAGCCCAAAGAGACAAAGTGATTCATATTTGTCGATCTGTATGAGGATACACATCGACATATCATGAAATCCAGGTGAAATATTTCTAGGAGGAATCAAGAGGGGGAAGTTGAGACTTCCGAAGGCTGAAGTCCCGAAGTGGAATAGAGCCATTGATTTGAGGTGGATGCGTGGCACCTGATCTAGAACTTCGAGTATAGCGTACTCTAGGGGAAAGAAAAGGTCAAAAGTTTCAAACTCCCAAAGCACAGAGTCCCAAAGTGGATCTTGATCACTGATCGTGAATGAGGACAAGGACCATTGATCTAGTCCTGGCTAAAGATTTTGAAGTTGCAAAGCACCAGGAGGGTAATCCCTGGGTCATAACCCAAGGTCACATGCGAGGAAGGAGCTAGCACCTGTGAGTGTGAGATTGGGATAGGGTGCTAAGGAAGCATGACCCATGGATAGCCATCGATTTGTGAATGAAAAATTGACGGTGGGGGACCATTGTGGGGAGAGGAGGAAAAATTAGGGGACGTTCTAGTTCACAACCCACTATTTTCCAGTGTCGTTGATCTCGTCGAGACAAGGGATCAACGACCATGATTTAAAGGAGATTTGGGTGAGAACTTTTCAGATTGAGGGGACAGAGCTCTCCGATAAAGAGAGAACATATTTTCAGCCCACAATTATTGTTGACCGTCAATCTCATCCCTCGATCGATTTTCAACCACCTGATCTCCGATATAGTAATTTATAACACAGAAAGAGAGAGGAAGGATTTGGCTGTGGTTTCTAGCCATGGTCACCTAGGGAAGTGGTTTGAAGGAAGTGCTTGTGCAAAATTAAATTCTGTATCGACTAAGGGATAGAATGGAAGTGTTATATAGTGCAATTTGATACATATATGTTCTTCATGAATTGAGAAGAAAAGGGACCTGTAACATGGTTTGGAAAATTTTGTTTATCATATGCTTAATTATAATAGAATGGTCACTTGCACATTTTGCAGAATTAAGGGGTTTAAACACATTAGCTCGGAATGCGTATTGAATAAATGGAAGAAGGAAAGGGAGCCTCCAACCATGATAAGGATGCCGAAGGCCAAAATACATAGTTGGTAATGCAGAGACATAGTCCAATGGACGCAAGAGAAGAGGAGAGAAAGAAACATTAATAGAAACTGTAAGAAGCCTAAAAATAGAAGTGCAGAGCTATAGAGAAGACAATGAGATACTGATGAGAGAGAAAAGTCATATAAATGATCGAGTGTTGTAGAGCTTAAATCAGTTGCAGAGGAAAATGAAGAAGGGATCAAACTCAAAACAAGAGAAAGAAGGCAGGTTTCATGAAAGAAGAGAGGATCGTGGAAGAGTTGGTTATTCGGGAAGTGCCAACATAACTCATAGACACCACTCACCTCCTTACTCAAAAAGAAATTTTTATGCATCAAAGATTCCATAAGCAGTCCAGAGGTGTCTCCTGTTAGGAACCAGAGAAGGAGATAGGAAGTGGACAATTTGCAAGGAGATCTGATGAAGCTTAAGAAACCCTCCTTTGATGGTGAAAAAGAAAAGGAAGATGATGCCGAAGCATGGTTTCTTGGACTCATGAGGTATTTTCAATTGCATAACTATTCATCAAACCTGGAAGGAAGGATTACCACCTACCATTTACATGAGAAAGTTGCAATGTGGTGGGATCAACTGAAGCAAGTTGAAAATATCAATGAGAGTAGGATCACTTGGAAGCAGTTCAAGAAGTACTTCTAGAAGGAGTACCTCTAAGAGAATTTCTATGAAAAGAAAATGCATGAGTTCTTTGAACTCATGCTAGGAAGCATGACTATGGAAGAATATGAGAAGAATTTCTTGGGATTGTTAAAGTATGTCAGGTTCATTGATGATGAGAAGGTGAAAATAAAAATATTTCTAAGTGGACCGCTAACCTTTTATAAAGAAAAGATTAGGTATGATGAGCCCACGACCTTGATTGAGGCCATCAGGAAGGCTAAATACCTGTATGAGAAAGGACAGGGAAGACAAACCTTGCAAAAATATTGGATGAATAAGAAGAAGGAGAAGTTAGATCAATGGAGGAAAGGATTCAAACCTCCCTTCAATAGGAATGATCCTAATAGAAATCATCAAGATCAGTATGCTAAAGGTGAATCCAAGAAAGAATACTCCTTAGGAAAAAGGTGAAGACCACCTATCCAATGTTGGGAATGCAAAGAATATCACCTGTACAAGGATTTCCCACACATAAATGACATAGTGAAGATTGTGCACAATGTCCAAGAGGCTACAAAAATTGAAGATATGTGAAGAATCTATGTAGCTTTAGATGATCGACAAGTGGAATACTAGTCCAATATGATCGATGTGGGAGGTAATATAATAAACTAGTCTGTCGCTATTTTAATTGATTCAAGAGAAAGTCATTGTTACATTGATTCTAAAATAGTGGATAGATTACATTTGGAGAAAAGCAAGCTTGGAAAATCAAGTTTGGTTCAATTAGCCACTAGAACCAAAAGGAGAATCCATGATATGGTTAGAAGTTGTTCCATAAGTCTTAATGGTGTGAATACTAGTGTTGATATGAATATCATACCCTTGGGGTCTTATGATATTATAATTGGAATGGATTGGTTGGAAAAGCATCATACTATCCTAGATTGTCATAGCAAGAAATTTATAGGTCTTGATGGAGATGGAAAACAGAGCACTGTGAAAGGAGTTCCAATACCCATCTTTATAAGGGAGATTTCAGGCTTACAACCGAAGAAATGTTTTAGAAAAGGATGTCAATTGTATGCAACTCATGTGGAAGATACATAAATTACAAAGGGGACAAGACTTGAAGATTTCTCAGTACTACATGAATTTGAAGATGTATTCCAAGAAATACCAGGGTTGCCACCAAGAAGGGAGATAGATTTCTCAATTGATCTAGAGCCTGGAGCTGCCCCGGTGTCAAAAACACCTTACATAATGAGCACACCAGAGTTAAAATAATTACAAATGCAGTTGGAGGAATTGTTGAAGAAATGGTACATACGTCCAAGTGTTTCACCTTGGGGAGCACCAATACTTTTTGTCAAAAAGAAGAATGGAACCTTGAGGATGTGTGTTGACCTTCGACAATTGAATTAGTATACTATAAAGAACAAGTATCCTCTACCCATAATGGATGACCTCTTTGATCATGTAAGAGGAGAAAATATATTTTCAAAGATTGACCTGAGGTTAGGATACCATCAAGTAAGAATCAAGGAAGAAGACATTCATAAGACAAACTTCAGGACCATGTATGGGCATTATGAATTTGTAGTGGTGCCATTTTGACTGACCGATGGACCAACTGTAATTATGTTCTTAATGAATGGCATATTCAAAAATTATTTGGATAAGTATTTCACAATGTTCTTGGATGACATACTTGTCTATTCTAAGTCTGAAGAGGAGCACGAACATCACTTAATACTGGTATTGCAAGTGTTGAGAGAACATTATTTGTATGCCAAGTTGAGTAAGTGTTC
>ML785216.1:432464-482621 GCA_009831015.1 Picea engelmannii | reverse complement strand
GAGATCGCGATGGTTCTAGATAGACAATCCATGATCAGAGTGGATCAAATGGCCCAAATCAAGTTGGGATTTCACCTTTCTCTCCTTTGCCTCTTATGGAGTCCCTTCGACACTTAGTTGAATTCCAAATTTGTGCACTCCTTGATTCATATGCAAGACTTGGTTCTTGCGGATGACTGTGCACACCTTGCAGCAGTCGCTTTGCCTCCTCGCAAAGGGAAAGTTTCATGCTATCCCTTTTGAGTTTCAGAATCAAAATAGATCCCATCACACACTCCTTGCGTTCTGTGTGCACACCTTACACTCACTCAACAGAAGAGAAACAATTGAAACTTATACTAACATTCACAGTTTCATCCATTCATAACGAAATTCATTCATTTATGAAAACACAATAACAAAGAATTACAAACAATAATAGTGCTATGCATTTGAGTCAATTTTCCTCTGTCATATTCATTCAAACGTAAATGGCTACATCTAATATCAAAACAATAAATCAAAAATTAGAAAGTTCCTACTAACTCACAGCAACCTCATTTGGGTGTACAAAACCTCTATTTATCTCAGAGGGTCCTTAGGGTTCCCCCCGACTACTAGTCTACTCGAAAAATGAAAAAAACTCTAACTGCTACCTAAGTTCAGTTACATTCAAGACTCGGAGTGAAACTCCTTGATCGCTCATGATCATTCCACCTCCAAACATTTGATCTTCTTTTGTTCTTCATCAGCCCCCCAAAAGACTCATAATAACTCCCAACGTTTGAGATTCTGAAATGATTCCCAGAGACTGATTTGTCCTGCCGCACATGCTTGCTGACGATGCTCTTGCATCATAATCCCCCTGGACAAAATTCATGGAATCTTGTCCATAAGATCATGCACCGACTTTCCATGTTTCTGGATATCTGCTTCATTTTCCCAATTGGCATCTTCTCTTGGGTGCCCCACCTCAATAGGTTCTGCTGACCTCCCAGTCTTTGGATCTTCTCAATCTTCAAGCTGGAGAAACTCTTCGATTCCCTGTTGGAATCTTCAAGAAATTTCCACAGGTTCTTTTCACTAAACTACACCGTGCGAACAAGCACTAGGTGCAAGCTTCTCTCACGCGACCACTGGTTGTGACCACAAGCCTAACCCAAAAGGTGTTTCACGATTTCACGCATCGGGTCTTTACATGTGGATCACCCCGATTCTCCCGACCTCTGAAACCTCGACAGGAGTCTAGAGTGTGCTAGCTCCTCCCTTATCTTCCCTCAATGTGACTGCGGGCGGTGACCATGTGCTTGAATGAAAGGCGCATCGCGATTTCGTGTTTCGCGACTCTGGGGGTCTCCTTACCTCCATTCTCATGATATCCGAGATCTTGATGATGCCAAATCGACGGTCCAGATTTTTCCTTTGATCAATGACTATGATCAAGTCGGGATTTCGCATTTCGTGACTTTGGGAGTCTCCTTACCCTCGTTTTCCCGATATTCGAGATCGTGATGGAACTAGATCAACAGTCCAAATCTTTTCTTTGATCAAGGACTGAAATCAAGTCGGGGTTTCACATTTCATGACTTTGGGAGTCTCATTACCTCCATTCTCCCAATATCTGAGATCGCGATGGCGCTAGATCGATGGTTCGTGATCTTTTTAGATCCAATGGCCTAAATCAAGTCGGGATTTCACCTTTCTCTCCTTTGCCTCTTATGGAGTCCCTTCGTCACTTAGACAAATTCGAAATTTGTGCACTCCTTCCAGGAGATTCGTATGCAAGACTTGGTTCTTGTGGATGACTGTGCATGCCTTGCAACAGTTGCTTTGCCTCCTCGCAAAGGGAAAGTTTCATTCTATCTCTTCTGAGTTTCAGAATTGAAATAGATCTCGTCACGCAATCCTTGTGTTCTATGTGAACACCTTGCACTAACTTAGCAGAAGAGAAACAATTTAAACTTATACTAACATTCATAGTTTCATCCATTTATAACGAAATTCATTCATTTATGAAAAAGCAATAACAGAGAATTACAAATAGTGACAATGTTATGAATTTGAGTCAATTTTCCTATGTCATATTCATTCAAATGTAAATGGATACAACTAATATCAAAACAATAACTCAAAACTCAGAAAGTTCCTACTAACTCGTTAAAGCCTCATTTGGGCGTACAAACCTCTATTTATCTCAGAGGGTCCTTAGGGTTCTCCCTGACTACTAGTCTACTCAGAAAACGAAAAAAACTCTAATTGCTACCTAAGTTCAGTTACATTCAAGACTAAGAGAGAAACTCCTTGATCTCTCATGATCATTCCACCTCCAGATGTTTGATCTTCTTTCATTATTCATCAGCTCCCCAAAAGACTCACAGTGACTCCCAATGTTTGAGATTCCGAAATGATTTCCAGGCGTTGAGTTGTCCTTCCACGCATGCTCGTTGATGATGCTCCTACATCACTTTGTCTTTTTGACTTGGATATTTATATTGAAGAGTTTTACCATATCTTTCTCTTCCTTATAATGAAGGATACTTAAATTGACCTCTTTCTGCACTGAAGTGCATAAAATATTCTCATCCACATATGATATTCTCTCTACCTGGTTGGCTAAATCCTTTCTTGGTAGGTTATTCTTCTTGGCATTCTTTTTATGGTTCTTTGGATTCAACTCGAGATGTAGCTTCCAATGTTCTTCTTCGGTGTGACCATAAATATTTCAATGGTTGCAGTGGCTATTTGGATCCTTGCATTGATGTGCATTGGCTTCCATATTCTTGTCTTTCCCTTTCCACTTTTTCCCCTTATTGGAAGCTTCTTGGTGACTTTTCTATATAGAAACACTTGGTTGTCCTTTCTTATGGCCTATGTTCTCCAGATATTGTGCTTGCACACATGCCTCATCAACAGTCCTATGTTTAAAGAGTATCACTTGATTTCAATAATGACTATATAAAACCCTTATATACATTAGGAGTACATCTGGGTTCTTAGGACAAATACCTAACATGATCGTCATCTTCTAGAAGTTGGTGGTGTACTGTTGCACACTTTTCCTTTTCCTCTTCTCGAAGTGATTCCAACGGATCCATTGGTCCTCTACATACCCAATAGGGTAGAATTGAGACTTGATGAGGGTTTTAAAATCCTCCCACTTAGTTACTGGTGGATCACCCTCTAGCCTAACTGTCTCCATGTGGATTTCCTATTAGGTTAGTGTATGGTCCTCTAGTTTCAGTTAGGAAAATGAAATATTATACTCTTGATCTATATTATGGACAATGAAATACACCTCCAACCGTTGCAACCAATGATTCAACTTAACATCAACAATATCACCTTGGTAGAGCTTGATGCCCACTTTCACTTCCATTTTGAATAGAGATTATGAAGGAGTGATGGCACTAGAACTTTGTTTCTCTTTCTCGAGCCCTTTTTTCGAATCCTTTTCTGGGTCTTCACTATCCATTGATTCTTCACCTGATCCAGCTTTTGAGTTAAAGAAAACAATCTCCTCGTAAAGTTGATTCTTTATTTTGTGAGATATATCAACAAATTGGTATTCCAACCTCAAAAATCTCTCTTCCACTGCATCATGAGGGTTGTTATGAATAGACTCATCCACCATGGCTAGGGTTCTATGACTTCCTTTTTAAGCCAACTCCTAGATCCTACAAATTTTCACAAATACCACAAACAAAATTTCTCTAATAAAAATATGATATTTAAACTACCATGGATATTCCACTGGAACATTTCCTCACAACAAATATTATAATATTCTAAAATCCGAAATTATGGAATTTATTTCCTTAGATCCTAGATTAGTTATTACTAGCTTATTGCTTAGATTTATGAAAATAGTTGAATACAAAAATGAAATAACAAGAAAATATACACACTATCCACACAAATGAACACAAGATGTATCATGATAAACTTGAAATAGGAAAACACAACTAGAAGGTGAGGCCTATGCTCAACCCTCTTTTCTTCAGTTATGAAATGAAAGCACAAGAAAATAGGCACTCACTATGGAGTTTCCTTTGACACTATGGCCTAGATGACTGCTACAAAATCTCCTACCTTCTCTGTTATGCCCTCAAAATACCACTCCTAGATGCTCTTCTCAACTATGGAACAAGTACGATACAAAAGAATAGAATCCCTTCTCTTCCTAGTGGCACAATATTTAACATAGCTCGACAATCATCTAGTATTGGGGTTTTTTGCATCCTCCACCCTCAATTAGTGATAAATTTTGAACCTTATAGAATATTGTTTAAATTCCATGCATGGATAACTCCACATGTGTGAGTAATGGGGGATGACGTGGTATCCATTCGTACCATGGTGGTCAATAAGGTAGGTCAGCTTGTGGGAGGCCTAATTTTCGTGTATGAGCTTTGATTGAGGCAATGTCTGCACCATTGGAAAGGTATCGATGTGTAGAATAACCTCAATGGGAAGTGAGCTATGATAGAATTTTTTTTATCCCCACAAATGTTATTTGATGCCTTAAAATAGATCTAGAAGGTTCTGAACCCCAAATATCCAAATTGGGACATGCCACTAAAATGGTCCCTGCAAGTGAATTCCTCTGATTTTCCCACCCAAAAAGTACCAAGTTAGATGAAACATTATATAACAATCCAATATAGATTAGTTACAATGGGTCTCTATTTTCACTAATAATATCATAGTATTGTTTTGAGTTGATTGGAAACTTGTGCGAATTTCCTTGTGTCATGGAGAACTATGTCTTGGATTGGAAATTCCATGAGTCTAGGGTTTTATTATGACTTAGACTCAACACATTTCAAAACTTGTGTAGCATAGTTAGATTTAGGTACACAACACCATTCTTGGCATGAATTTGGACTTCCATAGCAATTTCTACAAAACAAATCAACTCAAGTCGTCTAATTTCAACGCTGATTTGCTTCTAGGTCAATGAGTTTCTGGAAATTCCCTTGAGTTCTAATACTTTGTGGTTCTAATCCCATGTCTAAATCCTTTCCGTGAGGACAGTGGAAGCCACACATATTTTTTGTTGAGTTTCTGGAAATTCCCTTGAGTTCTAATACTTTGTGGTTCTAATCCCATGTCTAAATCCTTTCCGTGAGGACAGTGGAAGCCACACATATTTTTTGTTTCACAATAGATGAATATTATGTTAATTATTAAGAATTTTTTCTACCTATAGTCTATATAGTCTATAGCTTGTTTATGAAGTTTTATCCATGAAATAGTAAGTTTGTGGGAAATGATCTTAAATTTATTTTTTCTTTCATTTGAATATCATCCCAAATAAATTCCAATACCTTCTAGAGAGTATATTCCACTCGGGACTCTTCTCACCGATTACTTCTTCAAAAACATGAACCACAACTATTGTGAAGTAGTCTGTTAAACCATCCAATTTCTCATCTTTGTGAATATTTTAGACTCGAGGGATCTTTTAGTTTTGATTAAATTGAGTGACCAGTGCGCTTCCATTTCAATTTAATGCAATTTTATATAAAATAAAAATTAAATTCTTCATATTAAATTGTCATTTTTATACCCAAAAAATTATACTCTTCTTATGATATTGCTTTAACTATTAATATTTAAAATGAATTATAAAATTTCACTACAATCTTTTAAATTTTATTATATTCTAATCCCCAAAGTTATATTCTTCTTATGAGATTTCTTTCATATAAATTACAAAGTTTTGTTTTAATATTTTAAATTTAATTATAATTTAATTGACAACTTTTACTTATTCTTTATTTTGTAATTGGTGAAATTGACAACTCGTGTGATTCAGGGTCAATTCCCGTCTGCTATCTCTATAATCTCTAGGTGCATCCACACAACCCATAAGCATGGGGCACCAATAAATCAGGGTGAGAATCGAATGTGAGACCTCCTTTTTACATTTCCTTCCATTTACACGGCACTTGATAATTGGTCTACACCCCTGCGAGCAACAACTTTTACTTATTCTTAATCTAATAGAAGAGTTATTATTTTTTTTTGTGTTTAGCGCTCTTTGAGGACATCAACATTGTTCAAGGATATGAGGGGAAGTCAGAGTGGCCTAACACCATAGTAGACTATGGATAAATAAAACTTTCGATGTTTTTGGGAGATGGATTTGCTATTTTATTAGTAAGGAAATCACAAAAAAACTGTTATTTGAATTTGAATTTGAATTTTAATACATTCCTTGCAAAACACACATTTGGCATAATATACATATCCTAAATTCATTCCAAGCTATTGAAATCGAGCTTGATATCATTTAAATATATGAAAATTTAGTGATATTGATAAATGTGGAAAAGGTACTTACAAGATATTCTAATGGATTCCCCCTTGTTACTCATGATTGTTTATTTTTCTTTGTTCATGTGTCCCTCTCTACCATGAGGAGCATAATATAATCTAGTTGACTCATGGATTGGATTTTCTATTTGTAAAATAACATAATAGTATAACATGGTGGAAGAGAAGCATGCAAGTAAGATAAAAGTTGGAACATAAAATACCTGCCATTTAGCTATTCCATCTCATTCTTTTTTGTTACAACTTATGTAGAAAAACTTCCATTTTTTTTTTTAATCCTTCATATCAAGAAAATGTAAATAATGATTTAGAAAAACATCCAAATTTTTTTGAATCCTTCACATCAAGAAAATGTAATTAATGATTTAGAAAAAATCCAATTATTTTTTAATCCTTCACATCAAAAAAATGTGAGTAATGATTTAGAGTGTTTTAATTTAGTATTTGACATATGTTTGAGATGTACATGATGGAGTCTAACATATTTTTGAGATGTTCATGATGTAGCCTATCTAAAACTACCAAGTCTATTATTGTTAATTGCCTTCTCAATCTGCACATGCTTTAACCAATCATATATTAAATTAAATTATGGAAGAACACCTATTTCAATACAATTTGGTTATATAACAACTCTCCAATTTTTTTTTTTAAGAATTATACAAAATATTCAACATTATTGGTAATTGCCTATCTAAAACTACCAAGTCTATTATTGTTAATTATCTTCTCAATCTGCACATGCTTTAACCAGCCATATATTAAATTAAATCATGAGCACCTATTTTAATACAATTTGGTTATATAATAATTCTCCAATTTTTTAGTAAGGATTGCACAAATAATTCAACATTTATGGCAATTATGGTTATTTATACTTATGTTTACTATTATGTTTTCATTATTAAAAACAACATTTAATTACGTGATCTCAACAAAATTTTAAGGTTAGACCATTCAAAAATTTAATGACAAAAAGTTCTTATAACAACACACTTTTGTACCTTAAAAAATAATCACTAGTTAAATTTATATGATACGAGTAGGAGACTACGCATATGGTGCTTTCATTTCTGTATTTGATGTTCAAAGGGACCAATGGTTTGCTAAGATTTTTTCATAGGTGGGTTAAGGTGTCTTTCAATATAGGAGAAACTTAATCAGCCCAAAGGGAAAGTGCATCCAACAAATGGTCAAATCAAGTGTGTTAGAGTTTCCATGCATTAAATCTATGCTTCAAGGTAATGATCAAAGTCATTTCAACTAAGTCTCCTTTCCCCATTGCGAAGATGGAGATTGCAGGTCTAACGTTGATCATAATATATTGCGTATGATTTGGTCAAATAAAGTGTGTGAGAGTTCCCATGCATTGAATCTATGCTTCATGGTAATGATCAAACTCATTTCAACTAAGTCTCCTTTCCACATTGTGAAGATGGAGATTGCAAGTCTAAAGTTGATCATAATATATTGCATATGAGCTAGTGACACAAGCTATGTGCTAAGAGGATCTAGGACCTACACATTAAATTTGATAATAAACTTACATAAGAAACTTAAATTTTGATAAATTTATTTATTTTCCATGCAACATGCCCATATGTGCATATGCCCTTCTCTTTTTAAAAATCCCATTCCCTCTTTTCATTTTTTAGTGTCTTGTTTGATTCTAGGAGTCCTTAAGATGATCGTTGATGAAGTAGTGTCAGTTGACACTCTTTTTGACATCCTAACCAAGCTTGCACCCCTAACCACACCCTAGGTCATTCTGCACAAGTCATAGGTAGAGATACACTAGTCACCCTTTTTAGATTCAATGTTTACTTTCGCAAAAAGACCTTATGAACTTGATTTTAGGTTTACCATCTCC
The DNA here is from genome assembly GCA_009831015.1 of Picea engelmannii. NCBI lineage: Eukaryota > Viridiplantae > Streptophyta > Pinopsida > Pinales > Pinaceae > Picea > Picea engelmannii. The sequence continues at coordinate 474,433 of ML785216.1, read as the reverse complement.
CTTGTTTGAATGATAATGAATTAAGCCTTCTCTTCACCTTGTGAAGGTTATAAGGAGGGTTTGAGTGTTGTTAACTATTGTGACTGCAGTGACTTGTTTTTTTTTATTTTAGGGTTACTCTTCCATAATCAAGGAAGTGATAGGCCATTTGCTAGGATGCGTGTGATTAAGGTAAATTATTCCCACGTAGTAAGTCATGATTTCACATTGATATCAACAAGCCAATAAGGAAGAATTATCTTAATCACACTCATCCTAGAAAATTACCTATCACTTCCTTAATTATGAAAGAGTAACCCTTTCACACAAACCCTAGCAATTTCCAATTTAATTGTAGCACTAGATCGCTATTTCGAAGGGGAATGAACAACTAATAATTTATTTCCCTCTTTGTGAATGAAATGTTATAGTCTCCTAGAGCCTTATTAAATTATCTATATCTCTTCTACTAATATGAAGGGATGTGTGCATTTCATGTCCTATTTTCTGAATGTGACCAAGGGTTCCCACTTTCCAATTAAAGTAATGCAATCACCCTAAATAATGTAAAACATATTTAGTATTAAGACAATTTTATTGCTTAACCCAACTTGAAATAAATATTTTGTTTTGTGATCACTCCAGTGACCACATAACAAGGGATTTAACTAGTGATCATGGCTCTCATTGTGGAGTCTAAGTTAAGGTTGTGGTTGCATTGGTGAATACAAAGGCTATAGTTAGGGTTCAAGATTTCTTTAACAAGAGTGATAAATTTATCACTTAATCCAATGTGAGGACCTAACTATACTTCACACCTCCTCTAACTATTATAGTATAACTTTCCCTAACCAATGGGAAGGTAGTATCTATGGTCACAATAACACTCTAGTGAATGCAAAGTCATGATTATGGATCATGATATTCCTTGGATGTGCATTAGTATAACCATCATTACAATTGTGAATGAAAGGCATTAGAGAAATTTTGAGGTAAAAAATGGGCCTCAAAACAAAAAATGTGCTATCAAAATGAACTTCACAAAAAACAATATGATTCAAGATGATGATGTTAACCATAAGGGTAAATATTTTTGAAGGGAAAGAAAGAAAACTGCTTTTTTTTTATCATATTTTTTACTTATCTCCTTGTAGGTTTACTCAAATTTCAAGTCTAGGCACTCATTGGATGTAGAATATAAGTCGAAAATATGATTAAAAAATCAGTTTTATTTCTTTGTCTTTGAAAATTCATAACTCTTATTTTGTTATTTTAACTGTTATTTTATTATTTTCCTTAAGAGGTCCATTTTATACCTCAAAATTTCTTTAATTAGTATGGTTTGTGCTCAGATTTGTGATAGTTGAATGTAAAGTGAAAGGAAGATTGTATTAGTGTTCACTCTTGTGATCACGAAGTTACTTTTTGTTCCCTCTTTTGTGAATGAGAATACATAAAGGGAATTATTAAGCAAGGTTAACAATACTTAGATGACACTTAACGATGGTTCAACCATATATAAATTAGGAAAGTGAGAATACATCGTAGAGTGTTGTTGTTGAAGTAGAAAGGAATGGAGACTTGCTTATTAGTGCAATTACAAAGTGACTCATCATTTGATAACCCAAAAATAATATTTTGTAAACCATTCTATAACACTATTTTTCTCTAGTGTATATGAATATGATTTTTTTGGATTCTCTAGCTACTTTTGACAACTATGAAGACCCTTTGTAAGGCTTTGTCTATGGATGGAAGTAGGAACACTTCCTAGGTGGGTGTAAAGGGTTTCCATAAAAGGTTGAAATGGTATATGTTTCTTTCCCCATCAATGGATGGAGTGGTGAATCATTCCATATTGAAATTATATGATTTGGATGCATTTGGGTGCACTTGGATGCACTTGGGTGTATTTGGGTGGACTTGGGTGTAATAAGAAAGACTTGAGAAGACTTGGGTGCACTATTGAGCACACTTGGATGCACTGCTAGGCACACTTGGGTGAGCTTCCAAAAAAACCTTTTGGATGTGGAAGGCTGACATACAATTCACCAAAGAAAGAAAGTTGATGCATGGAACTTGGGTTTAACTTAGAGTGAAGGGGATTGTGAATATAAGAAAGTCTCATATAAAAGGAGGATGCGTCAAAAGTGGTAAGGAATAAGTGATTGGTCATTAACAAGGAGATTAAAGGAGCTCTACAATTGTGTTAAGTTCAAGGTTAGGGATAATAGGGTGAATTACATTGTCTGAGTGAGAAGGAGAATAAGACATGACCTGTAAGAGGGAGGCCTAAGATTGATTTAGGGGTTCAATTGATAATTATTGTAGGCACTCGTGCCTTGTGTAATTGTAGTCTATAAATGAGCTGCATGCAATTGGATGCACTCCTCTATTGTATATTGTAACATTCATCATATAAATAAAGTTAAGGCATCTACGTTGGGTGATGCACATACTTGTGTATTGTAGTTTCTTTACTTGGATGAATGCTATGTTCCTTGCTTTTCTTTGTGTTTTCTAAGTATAATTATTTCTAGTATGTTTTAAGGCTACATTTGGTCATTTTCCTGTTGTTGGGTGAACTAGTTTGTGTTGGAATTAGTTTTGCATCTAACATATTGTATCTTAAGAAAAAGTTATGGGTAGACTTTAAGTGAAGAGGTGTAGTTTGGTTGTAGTAAATGTAGGTTGGTCAAGACATTGTGGCTCAATCAAGGTATTATCAAACAAATGGAGATGATGAAAATGATATTTTTATGCAAGATTGTTAGGTCCATGGACCCTCCCTCTCTCCCTCACAATTAATTTGTGAATCTGAATCCCTCTTCCTTGCTCTTGTTCTCATAAGCATGACTATGAGGTGGGACTTTCTTAGGATGTTACACCCAAGAGAACATTTGGATACATGCATATGGAAGTTAATGGTAAAATCGCTCTCATATTTTCTCTATCCATTATGTAAAAATTAAATACACTTCCTCTTTTGTCCCAAGTCCAATCAATTGCTGAATTAGAGGTCAAATTGTGTCATACATTGGATGAAATTCAACTGGGCCTACCAACATGTTTTTTTCACTAGGAAAGTACCATTCATGGTATGGATTTTATACTCATGTGAGAATTACAATATTTGAAATGATCTTGTATTTCCTCGTGTGACATTGGTGGGGGAATTGAATTTCTTCGACCAATCAATGTTCCTTTCTTGTGAAAGTAAATTAATTTTCTCCAACATTGTCTTTCCCTAACCTATTTATGTATTATGTAATTATATAGATCATTTATGCATATCCATTATATCATTGTAGGAATTATAATCCTTTATCTAGAAATATACAAATTTCCTTCCAAAATATAATGATTCTTACACTCATTTGTTCCAGTGTATGTATTGTGATTAAGGGCATGCTAGATTTCCTAGTTAGTCAATATCCTTATACAACAAATAGATACTAAGTGTTGGTTGGAAGGTTTTATTCTATTCTCATTTTTTACATCGTGGATATATAAATTGTTTAATAGTCAAATGATCTTCTAGTAATTGCATGCATATTGTTTTAAGCTAAAAATTAATAGATGCATGTTTGGTGTTGGTGAAAGTGTACTTGGAAAAAGATGATTCCAATGAAGGAAAAGAGGTCTAAGAATAAGGAGGATAATGAGCCAACATGTTTATATATGATTACAAGCTGAAGGAATACAAAAGGGTGATGTTCCCATCATATCCTCTCATGATTGGGCCTTCCATGCCTGTAGATTTTGTTGCATCTTTGGGAGAGAACAATGAGATGGATTTTTAAAAATATAGCTAGGGGCATTTAAATTTCATGATCTAAAAAAAGAGTCTTTAATCCCTTCAAGTATCAATGCCTCACTTGACCTTATTTCCATAAAGATTGTACCAATGAATAATTATGCAAGCAATCTATTGAGTTTCACAGTGTCATGCAAGTATGAAGCTACATAGAGGTAACATGACAAACTAAATCTAGTAATATTTAAATCCAAATACGATGGCAATTTTGAATCCTTGGCCCTCATCTATAAACTTCATGGGAAACCAACTACCTTAGGTTGAGAATATGGTAGGTACATTAGGTGGTGAACAAAGAGATAAAGATAACAAAGGTGATATAGAACCAAATGAAGTCATGGCGGTAGCATCAGGAACATCAGATCAAGAAAACAAGAATACCAAAACTACGGATAGTCATGAAACTAGCACTCCACAACATAAATATGGGAAGAGAAAAGTTGATACTAGGATATATATCCAATAAAAATTCTAATTAGGCCTAGTAAATGCAACAACAATAATAATACAAGAAACAACCTTGTTGGAAGTTCTACTCATGAATTTACCTTCCAATGTTGACGAGGAAGATCTATTAGTGGCTCAATAAACTTTAGAATTTGATCAAAAGAGGTAGGTGGTCACTAAGAAAGAAAGAGGACTAGTGGTCAAGGAGTTGTAATTGAGACTACAAAGTTCATAGTTGTAACATACCCAACCCCTAGTTGGGTTACGTCACTTGCTAAAACGACCCAAATTAAATTTCCGATACTAAACCTAAATGCGTAAATCACACACACCATGGCATTCAACTGTCCATACTAAATAGAAATTTATAAGAAACTAATGTTACTATGTACACCAGGAAAACTGATTACGTACATCATCATTATACCATCAAATAAGAATTTGAATGCATCTTTCTTCTCACAACAAGTAACAATAACTCAGATAACTTAGAATATAATGCACAACAAGCTATATCACCATTTAACATGAATAAATAAAGCATTAAGAACACTTATCTTAAGAAGTATGCAGACCACTGTAGAGGATGGGCATTCCTCCCAACCATAGCCATGTTTTTCCAATTCTCAATATCAAGGCACCCCCAAGTTCGAGCTATGAATCCACAAGAGACGATGGTCCCTAAGGTTGGCTAATGCCCCCCCTCTCAATAGTCAAAAATCATAGCTAATTCCATTCCACCAACTTTGTTCCACTAAACCTACACAACCCAAGGGATGGAATCCCCCTTCACTTCTCACAGTCCCTCAGGAATTTCCACTTCCCCCAAGGGCTTCCAACACATGTTGGAAATGAATTCTACTTCCTGGGACCTTAGAAATTTTACAACCACAACATGAATTCTCCTAGCAGAAAAACACGTGCTTCCTAGGATAATTTCTAACAACACATTACTCCCAGGCACACATCCTCTTTCTCCATTAATTGTTATCTCCAAACAACTTCCACACTTGACCACTAGCTACCTTCAAGATTCAACACTTAGAACTTCTTTGTTAGCTAGAAAACTCTATGTAAAAACAACTCTCTATGCAAAAATATAAATGTGTAATTCTGGTCTCCTATCCATACACATTTCCTCTCTTTCTCTTCCTTGCTTGACTTGCACTCTTCCCCAAGTTGATTTTACTCAACCCCCATGCTCTAAATAACTATGGGATGTGAATCTCACACACACCTTCTTACATGAATTCAATGATTGGGCTCTAGAAAACTCAACAACTAGTGGAAGGTTCATGGTAAGGATAATTTAGAAAGAAATAAGAAATTGTCTTTAGTTTAATAGACATGGGTAAACTACCCCGCCGCCATTGGACCCCTTCCCTCTCTCGTGGATACTTATCACCCAAATCTTTGTACATGTCCATCTGCATTCGACGATACATTTTATTCATTATATTCAATTTACATCATTTACATATTACATTGTTTGGCTCTCGACCATATACTACATTTACAATATGCATCTCTAACTTGGGGTTTGAAAACATGGATGTTACACACCCCCCTACAAACTGCATTGTCCTCAATGCACATAACCATACCATTTACACATTGACATATATAAAATCATTACATCAGAATTCATGATAATTCAAAAACTCAATAACTCACACAACAATTCCAAGTAGCAACTTTATTTTACCCTCAACCCACACACCGGTTGGAAAGGAAATATTAGAGTTATGGCTCCAGGAACCCCAACTTCCAAAAAGAGAGTCTTCATTCGCTTATGTACAAATGTACATTTAGTTTTCTTCAAAATTTTCAAAAATTTGTGGGTATGCTTCCCACATGGATTCTTGATGATCCCATGTAGCGTCTTCAGAAACATAGCAGGTCCATTGAACCTTTACCAAGACGATGGATTTGTTCCTGAGCACTTTGATTTTGTAGTCCAGGATGCACATTAGTTCCATACTGAAATCCCCTTCATGTTCCACCTGGATCACATTCCAATCAATCACATGATTAAGATCAAATACATAATTTTTCAATAAAGACAAATGGAACACATTATGAATTCTCATGGATGTAGGTAATTATAGCATGTATGCAACTAGCCCTATCTTTTCTAAGACTTCAAAAGGCCCAAAATATCTCACTTCCAACTGCGAGCAACTTCCCAATTTCAACGAGCTTCTCTTAGCTTTAACTTTTAAAAACACATTCTCTCCCACTTTGAATTCTCTATGTGTTCTATTTTTATTGGTATAGATCTTCTTGTAATGACTCTTTAAATACATTCACGAATGATTGAACAATTACAATATTATAAACATTAATTATGATATCATAGGGTGATTTTTTTTTTATTCGTACATAAGTAAGCAATTATATATAGACAAAAGTTCAATTAACAGAATCAAGAAACTTACAAACATGCTCAACTACTTTCAACATAAATAATCAATAATCATTAATTTAGTTAAAATAAAAAACAATGCTCACGCAATTAAGCAACGCTTGCGCAATTTACCTTTTTAATAAACAAGAACCTTTTAATTGCATCACACAATTCCAAGAATCTATCTAATAACGTGAATAAAATAAAAGTAAACACCTTCTTAAAAACGTAACATCTAATTACCTTACTTAGGTTTGCACAACTTGAGCATGATTTATTATGCCGACTGAGCAAGTGTATTTTATCTTCCAATAACTTATTAAAATAAATTATTATACCACTTCGCTTCCTAGATCATTTATTATAAAAATCATTAACAAAGTCAATAATATCAATAATTATTATAAGTAATTAATATCTCAACATTATGCTTAATCATTATTAGGAATCATTTGTATAAATTGTTGTTACCTAATCAATAATATATTTGATCATTAATTGCAATCATTAAATATCTCTCTCTCTATATATATTATTTCATCTTTAATTATAAACGATTAACGTCTAATCCATTCTTTTGTTTCTAACATATAATTCCTTAATAAAAACACTAACACAAAATTTAATAGAGATCATTGCTTGACAACATAAAAATACTTATATAAATCCTAATTACAATCACACAAATCCTTAATGCCTACCTTTCCATTTCATTTATGACATATAAATAAAATATTGGGTCCTATAATCCGATCTCCATTCTAATCAAATCACAAACTAGTTCACACCAGTATTCAACATCATATGACAGAACCAACTGTCAAGTAAATCCTGCCAATAGAGCCCACGAGGCGCACCCATTGCGCACAACACATCTACGCTACTGAACCAGTTCGTTGTCTGGACTGAAAGATAACTGATATGCAATATCTACGCTACTGAACCAGTCCCATTTGAATCATCTTGTCAGAATAATCCTACTGCCTGTTACGCAGAGATATATTGGCAGAAAACAAGAGCAGAATTATGGTCGATTCCGTTACTGTTTATAAAATTTGTGATCAGAAGTTTCAGCAGAGTTTAAGAGCGAAAAGATTTATTGTTGACTGCATTAAGTGTTGATATAACCAGTTAAGATTTTCACAGTTATTCAATTTCAACTCACACAAGTAAATTAGTCATGAAAATTTAACATTTTAGTCATCCAATTATAGGGTTCTTTGCTCTTACCTCTCCATTTTTTTTATAATAATTTTCACCTTCACACTTGTCATTTCAAGCATAATTAGATAATTTTTAATAATCAATTGAAATATTATTCACCCTGTACACATGTCACTCTCCCCTTAAGTTACACATGTTTTTTTTCTTTTTAATTTAAATAAATTTGAATTTTATCTCACCTCTTCAATTAGTTCCTAGATTTTCTCTTAGTTGTCCCTTAGTTACCAAATTTCTCTTTTATTGAGTCTCCTAACTAATTTACAGTTGGATTTTGATTAAGACTCTTCTCTTAGTTAGGCTTTAGAGTTTAGATTGACTTATGATTCTAACTCTATGGTGACAACCCATTCTCTCATGGATTATTTATTTTTATTAAAATCTTTTTTATTAATTTCGTGCACACATTGTGACCATGTCTTAATTTTTATTCTCCCTTTTCTAGATTTTAATTAGTCTAATTTCTCTTGACACATTTCTACAAAATTTTATTAGGCATAACAATTGAACTTAGATTTATTATATTTTCAATTTATAAATTTGTATAAATTTATATTCTCTTTCTATCAGTTCTAAGTATTTGTTTTATTCTCTAAGGTCTTCTAGATTTTGTATAACTCATTAATTTTTTCATGCGATGTTCCCTTCAAGACGCACCTACGTGCTCCAAGGGTGTCACTCACCAGTTGACTTAGTTTGGAAGTTGTCTAATGCTTGAAGTCAATACTCCACTTGTCAACCTTGTGTGAGATTAAGGGCTTACTGAGAAATAAGGAATCCACCTCATTGTGTGCCCCTCGAAAATCCTTGTGAGCGACTGTCTCAGTCTTCCCTCACGACATTGTGAACCTCTTTGGAACGAGGTAGTCGTTAACCTTCAGTTCAGGTCACAGTGGGAGTTCTATTAGGCTATGGCAGGGATGCTACCACACCTCTCTCTGATCTATATGATATATGTGTATGACACCTTTAATCCATATGTGAGTCAAATTAGCAAGTGTCTCCATGCTTGCATCCATTGACAAAGTGATGTTAATAATCTTATACATGAAATCCATAACTAAAATCATCATGATAATATAGATGTAATAAAATCAAGTACTCATAAATAGAGTCAATAGTCTATTCCCTGACTCAATATGGAGTCCATGGAATTTTGTCGATGCCATCAACATCCTCATCATGTCATGTTTGCTGCATACTTAGGAAACCTCATCATAATACTTGTCAATACTATACATCAGTATTAATAATACATAAAAATTTCAATACTCAATCATAATATAAACTCATAAACCAAATCAAATAATCATAATGTACCTTGTTTATCCAGATCACTTGCACGCACGTGTCCTCAAATAATAATCAGTGTTACGGAAATGTGGTCAGTGAAAAATTGGATGTTGCATACACCCCCTCTTGTTTTAAACTTCGTCCCGAAGTTTGTACAATATAATAATGAAAAAAACAAATACAACTGCTACTAATATATATATATCAAGCTCTCAAAATAAATATGGAAATTGCTTACGCATCTCATGCGCATCCTCTCAAGTGGCATAATGTGGACTATCACTGTCCCACTGGACCTTGACCTAATTGACCAATCGATGCCATAGTTTTCAACTGCAATGGTCTAGTATGCAGATTGGTTCCGCTATGATAGCATCCTCGTCCGATACCTGCAATGAACTCAAATCAATAACATGTGACAGATCTGAAATATAATGACGTAAAACGGAAACATGAAACACATCGTTCATATGCCTCAAAGAATTAGGTAAGGCTAGTTGGTAAGCCAAGGGTCCTTTATTTTCTATAACTTTGAAAGGTCCCACAAACCTTGGAGATATTTTAGCACCATTTACAAACTTAATAGAAATCTTATTCGACTTCACTTGCAAAAACACTTTATCAACAACCTCATAACTATGGTCTATATGATGCACATCTACATAACTCTTTTGTCGGTCTTGTGCTTCCTTAATCCTTTTTCTTATAGTTCACATTTGATCTTCCTTTTCCTGGATCAATTCTGGTCCCATCAAGACTCTATCTTCTAGTTGATCCCAACTCAAAGGTTTCTGACACGATCGTCCATATAGAAACTCAAAAGGTGCCATATTTATCGAACTCTGCTAAATTTTGTTGAATGCAAATTCTACCATTGGTAAAAAATATTCCCACCATTTATGTTGATACATTACATACATTCAAAGCATATATTCTAGAATTTGATTTGTTCTTTCCATTTCTCCATCGGTTTTGGGATGATATGTTGTACTAAAATTTAATTGTGTACCCAAAGCCTCTTGGAAACTAGTCCAAAAATGTCCAGTGAATACCGATCCTCGATCATATATTATCTTTCTGGGCACACCATGCAGTCTTACTATTTCATTAACAAAAATTATGGCTATGTCAGGTGTTTGATATGTCATACGAATTGGAATAAAATGCGCACTTTTTGTGAATGTGTCGACGACTACAGATATAGAATCGTGTCTCCCTTGCCGTTAATGGAAAACCAACAATAAAATCCATCGATATGACTTCCCATTCGATTTAGGGATCACATGTGGTTGTAATAATCTTGTTGTATGTCTATGTTCAACCTTCACTTGTTGACATTCTAGACATCTTGCTATTTAGTTAACTATATCAGATTTAATTCCCTTCCAAAAGAATAATGGTTTAAGATTTGTCTTCATCTTCGTGACTCCAACATGAGCCCTATACACTTCTCGATGAGCTTTGTTCAAAATTAAATTTCTCAATTCATCATTTGGTGGTACATAAATTCTACCATTATATCTTAGTATCTCATCATTGTCCAAAGAATATCACTCATATCTCGGTACCATCATGGTATCTTGTCTGATATTGTCTTTTACATCCTTTTACCAGTCATCATCAATCTGTAATGCTAAAATATCTTCTCGAAGATTCATCTTTAGGGGTACTACTGAGAAAATGTGTGGTCACCAACTCAATGCATCTGCTACTCTATTGATTGTTCCTTTAATGTACATGATCTCAAAATCATACTCACTTAAAAGTTATGACCAACAACATTGTCGTGCGTTCAAATCACTCTGAGTAAAAATGTGTTGCATTCCACTTTGATAATTTTTCAACTCGAATTTCCATTCAATAAGATAGTGCCTCCAAACATGTAAGGCATAGACAATCACTAACAATTCCAAATCGTGTGTTACAACAAATTTTTTCTCACCCCATGCAACTTTCTTGGATGGCCTTTCCATTTCCCTATGTAGACTTGAAGTCCCTTTTGTACCTTCCATATCTAAAATGGCACATTTTTCCACATATACGCACCCTATCAGTGAAACAACAAATGTATACACAACTTTCTCCATTAAATCCCGTGTACATTGGGTTTGGTGCTAAAAATTAAAAATTATGTTGTGTTTCCATGCCATGTCATGGGATCCATGATCCTTGACCTTCCATATACTAGAAACGCTCTGAATCAACCCTTCAGTTCCATTTGAAGGCTATAAATTGAGCCATATCCAAGCCTTGGAAGGAAGAGAATTCAACTTTGAGAGCAAAGACACTCTAGAGAAATTTCACTTCATATTGAGTCTGCATCCCTTTATCCTTGAAAGTTTGAACTCATTGTTCATCCCCCAAGCTCTTCCTTTTTTGTGATGGAGAACTTCATAGTCTCCTTTATATGAGCTTTTTGTTGGTGGATGATTGAAGTGTTGGAGGCCCAACTGAAGGGACTTAGTTTCTCGGTTCCTATATGTGTTGTTACATAAGTTTGTCGCCTATATACTTCTACTGATTATTTTAATAGAAATACTCTTTTCTCGTCCAATTGATATCTTGCAAATATTTGAATTATTATTCCATGGGAATATATGTCATGAATGTTAATGGATTATTCTAATCTATATGTTAACACTATATATCACCATATGCTTGTGTATCTTTGTTGTTGAGGACAAGTTGCAGGTATAAAGATTTGAGTTGCGTGCTCAACGATGGTCTTCATCAAATGTCTGGACGAGGTAGGCTCTTGGCCTTGTCTTGTTAGCATTTAATTTATATAACATACTTGGGATTATAGTTGATTTATGTGTGTCATTTCGTTTGTTGTGGTTTACCCCATGACATAGAGGTATTTTACTCGTAACATAATTGGCAACCATACTGGGGATTGATATTCTTTTTTGGGGTTTGGAGTGTGTTCTCCTTGATTTTCTCTTTGTTAGACTGAGTTTCCTTGTCGTCTAATTGCTTGACAACCTATTTTTACTTTTCATCTAATTTTATTGGCTTAACCCTTTCCCTGTCATTGTTTTACTATATAGACATGGTTTTCCCCTTGACATACGCATACATACACGAGATGTCCTTCATTTGGGTGTGTACATATGTGACTTTTTCTCAAACAGTTGTGTACACCAACTCTTTAGTCTTACTGGCTGAGTTTGGTGTCTGCTAGGTGAGTTTGGTTGGTTGCTGAGTCTACTTAGGTCTCTGTCCTAACTGTTAAGTGCTTACAGAGTGATAAGAAACCTTCTTATTGTTGAATTTTTGGGCGATATTCTTTCTTAACACCTTTTTCATTGGTTTTCCTTGCATATTGGTATGAGTGTCTGCTTCTTGGTATCCTACTTGGCTTGTCTCTTTTTTATTGCAATAGGGTTTGTATGTGAAGCTATTATTCAATCCTTGCATTTTATTTTCTTTATATAGAAAATAAAAATATTTTTTCTCATTTTGAATTATGGAATTTTCTCTTTTGGTTACTTAGTATTGATTTTGATACATGTGGAAAGATTGCATTTTATTAAAATTGTAGAAATTGCATTGAAAGTTGCATTTAGAAGCTTACCATCTCTTTAGAATTCAATATTAGTACTTAGCAGTGTTTTTATATTTTCTTCTTTGATATGTTGAGTATAATACCATCAGTTTCATGACCACACCTCTTGAGTAAGAAGAAGTCATTAAAAGTAACGTTGATTAACTATAATGGATTAGAAACAATTTTATTTTTCAGGGTACATAAACAAGTATAAGACATAGGGCTTTGGAATAGGATTTTTGTGAGTAAAATTCTCCAAGGTTATTAAAATAAACATATGTTTTTGACCAGGGAGTGGTGAAACCCATTGTGTAATTAGTGATGTTAGGAAGATCCACTCACACCGGAGTTAAGAACGAGGTCGCACAGAATTGGTTGCAGAGATAACCCTCTAATACCTTCTTAGCATCAAAGATATTTCCGGGGTTCTATTCATATTTGGGGGTCTTTCTAGTACTTTTACCTCCATGAGAGGCGGTGCTTTCAAGATTTTAGGCTTTGTTACCCTACCCATATGGTTGACCAAACTTATGACTGTTCGCCTGCGCATTGGTTATAATGTGGTGACTCTAGTTTCTTGACATAGGTAGCCACATAGGTTACTTGCAGGGGTTATTCTGCAGGTACCCTAAGTCAGATAAGGGTAAGACAACAAACAACCTTTATGGAGGATTACCTCTCTATGGGGATCTGATTGACTGTGATGTTAAGCCCACAAGGGCCCTTATAACTAATTCTGATACCTCCAATATTTTGAAGGGAGTCTCAGGCCCCTCTTTGGCGAGCCATACCTAATCTAGTGAGGGAGGACCCTTTTCAACCATTATATCCTATTTGTGTGCATTTGGCCTTTTTGTTTATTTTGGTGTGCTCTTTAATTGTTAGTTGGACGTAGGATTTGGTTTTATATATTGATTCTTGAGTCATCATGGAGCAAGAACAACTTCCTCGTAGGTCTTGTCGTTTTTTGATGTTACCACAACATCTTGAGACTTTACCAAAGTTTGATTCTAAAAGGTGTAAATTTAATAAACATGGTACATATATCTCCACCTCCCATATTTGTGATTATCTAGTTATGACTACTGAGTCAAATTTGAATTACACATGGAGTCCCTTGACTCCTATACCTTCTGTGATTAGTGGGATCCTTTAGAATCCTTCAACCATGATGGTTGGAGTGCTAGATATTCCCGATGCTACTGCTACCCAACCCGTGGGTTGTACTTGACCCATAGAAACGAACCCCTTCAGGTCTCTTTTTGGTATGCCAGGATACAATTCTCAGTCAATACCTTCAGTCTCTAATCCTTTTTCTTTTGGTATGCCCAATATGACATCACAAATTTCATCCTTTATTCCAACGACTAATACAAATCCTAGTTTTGGACCTGGGGAAATGGATCCTCCGTATGATCCTATCTTGTTTGGTGGAGGTCATATTACCTAAATGAATCATACGATGGGAGGTCAACCTCCTTTTTCTTCTGGTTCTAATCCTAGTCTCAATGATCCTGGATGGAGTACTCAATTGGGCGGACAAGTCACTTCCTATATTCCATCCTTTACCCCTTCTTCCTCCATGTTGATTCCAAAAAACACATTTATTATGACCAATGCCCCTCTGTCCTCTGGATTTCCACCAGGAGGGACTCGGTTTCACATTATGGGAAACCCCCAGCTCGGAGCTCCTCCGGTTAGGGGTAGTGTATATAAACCTCATTATGCCGCATCCATAGATATGGTGCCCATATAAAATTTTATGAATTAGTTTGGAGGAGGATATTACCCTATCAGAAAAGGCCATGGTATATACCAGAACCCTGGATGACCTACAATTTCTCAACACAAATCTTTTCCAGGAGCATGGGCTTAGACGCCAAAACTCCAAATCCATTTTCTGGCCACGCTTAATATGCTAGATTTGTCAAAATGAATTAATGACCCTATGAGTAACAATCCATCATGGCCCCCCATCCCCACCAAGATTCCTTCGGACATTCCAAAATTCTAAGGAAAGACTAGCGAGGATCCAAGTGATCATGTTATTACTTTTCATCTTTGGTGCTCATCTAATTCCCTTAATGGCGATTATATTCATTTGAGGCTATTTCAATGCACCCTCATGGGGGTCGCCGTGAAATGGTACATTGAGTTACCGGGGAGAACATATAGAATCTTTAATCAGATGGTTTTGGTCTTTCTCAACCACTTCCAATTGTCGGTTCATTACGATGTCGGTATAAAAAAAATTTCGACCCTCCAACAAGATTAATCCACACATATCTTCGACCATATCCAAGAGTGTCATTGACTAAAGAGGTTGATAAAAGCCTACATTCATCCATAGTTTCTGTTGGAATGGTTCCTTAAGTCCATATTTCCTTATATTTCAAAGGATGTCTCTACATCCGAAGTAACATCTAAGGAAGAAGCTATCTTCAAATACCAGCAATTGGACCTCATATATGCTCAATCTGGGATGTTATATGAAATTCTTCCTGACACACTACGGTCAAACTATGACCCTATAAAAAATCTCGGGCCTCATGTCGATGACATCATAGGCTCCGAAAATGGTAAGTCTGTAGATTTGGTGACGAACCAGTTGAAAGATTTGTCTCTAAGCCATCCTGTAGCAGGACAAGATTCAACTTCATCCTCCACTCCCACTCAGTTGGCAGATGTGCATTCTGTATAAGCGTCAACCAACCCAAATGGTAACCATCAACTAGGAGGGAATAGAAGGAAAGGAAGAGGTAATAATCGTAAGGGTGGGAAAAATAATAACAAAGCCAAGGACAACACTAACAAGATAGATCGAATAATAATGCTGGTGAGGGAAAGAAAGAAAAACATAAGGTGAAGTTTCCTTGTAAAATTTGTAAATATGATCACCTTAGCCACCTATGCCCGAAAATTGAGTAAGCCTCAAGTCTTTTATCATAGCCTCCCATTGTGCTAACAAATCTGTTTCCACATAATCAACACATGGCCTCGAGGGCCTCTAACACTAGAAATGCATTGAGTGGGGGTCAAAACCCCTCGACACATGAAGTTGGCCATCTATGTTTCAATATGGTAAAGTATCATATTGATGTAGCCACTCAATCTTGTGATTATGGTTCTTCACATACTGTTGTATGTCCAAATCATCCTTCTCCTTCAGAACCACCCTTGCAGATCAAAACTATAGAACCTACGCCTTGCATTCCGAAAGGAGTACTGAAATGCTCTACCCATAATACTAATGCCAAAGATGCCCAAAATTATTTGATTGTCAAATATCTGGGTCAAACCCCTTGTGCGATGTCGGATTTGGAGGTGCTCCAAACATTTCCTTCACATATGATTGCCTTGTTATTTTCTCTAAGAGCTCTAGGCCCATGTGGCTCGAAGGTTATTAAGTTTGATGTCACATATGTTAGGCCTCACTCACCTTACCATGTGGCCTTTCAAATCCACGTGGAGCACAAAAAAATTACCATCAAACTCACTATAATTGATGAAGGTGATGCGACATGTGTGATGTCCCTAACCTATTGGAAATCCATTGGCTCTCTGAATCTATCCCAATCTATGACTATGTTGACAACTTTTGATGGGCATTCATTCCGACCCCACAAAATTATTCCCTCTTTTTCGGTCCAGTTAGGTGGAAAGACAGTGGAGGTTGATGTTGAGGTAGTGTTGGCAGCCATATCAATCTCTATGTTTATAAGCTGCCTACACAGGGTTTTTAATTTCTCATTACTTGTCTCAACCTTTCTCATTTAAACGACACCATTATACGTTGCCTTTTACATACCTTCTTTTCGATTCCGTTTTCATAACTGCAAGTCTGAAAATGAAACAGCTGGAATTCATGTTTGATTTCATCAAAGGGTTGATTTTTATATGGTTTATCGTCGATTTGTTTCATTTAGTTATGAGCATGGTTGTTTCATGGTATAATTCCTTGGCCTCAAACACACCATCGGTTACATATGTATCAAAACACCACCCATTTAGTATTTGACTATTGTTAATTTGGTTTTGATTTATAAAATCTTTGATGCAATGGTTTATTCGACATATTGATTTTTTTGGTCAAATCGTGGGTATGCAATTGTTCATTTTGATCGAATTTTTGGATATGCATATAATGGTTTTTAACTATTATGATGTTTTATGTACCATTACACCAAGGTGTCTTTCCAAGTACATCCTGATATGATGTTCTTGCATGGCCTCGATCTACACCACTATCTTTGCACGCATAGCATTAACGCTCCTTCCTAGCATTTCGAGCTGCCTTTGCATTGTGTTGGGGAAGCTCGGGGCAAATGGATCCATTTCTATCCTATCAAACCCTATCGTCGAACCCTATGTTGATTTCTTTTTGTTATCCATGGGTCCTGTAGTGAGAATTGAACCCAACGGTGTCCAGAGTTTTTTATTGTTTGATAATGCTTGAGAAGACTTGTTAAAGCTAATCCCGTAATTGCCTCCCAGAGACACGTTTTTGCGTGAGCGATTCTGAGCAAACGGTTTTGAATTAGATAAAACCCTTGAAAACCCAGAACCAAAATGACCCCTGTTACCTTCAATGTGAGTGGATTCCCCATAAATTGGGTCATTACAAAGATATATCTCGTCCTTTAGAGGTCAAATCTCAGATTTTCTCTGTGGTTGAAAGGTGCGTTTTGGTCTGGTTGCAAGTGTTGAAACATTTGTGACTTCTCCAGGCCTGTGCCTCATAACCCCTCTCACCCGTCCAGCCTTGTGCCTCAGCCTTCTATGAACCCTTGATCAATCCAAAGGATTTTCAGGCAGTCTGTTAGCAAGTTATACATCCACAGGGTCTGTTGTTTTTAAACATGGAAGCAACGATTGCCATTGTGAATTCGAAAATTGCTTGATTAAAACGAATCCCTGAATCTGAGGTATGGTATTTTAAAAATGATTTTGAGATGATTTTTTTTTGTTTTGATTTAGAATACAATATTTTTTTGCTCAAATTGCATCTATTCTGTTTTGATTGATTTGATAAAACACGATTCTAGTTATGATTATAACTAGCTAACAAAACCGTGAGATTCTGTAGCTAGTTACTAAAATTTGAATTTATTGATTTTTACAACCAAAATGCAATATGAAATTGTTTTTTCTTATGTGTTTACAGGTACATACGATTTCTAAACAAGATTTGAATCACTGGTGGCATCTCTCAGCATGCTATTTCTTTATGTGTGGTTTTAGAATAGGCTGTTAGAATCTGGGAGGTTGCATCCCCCACAATTTTTGCAACAGATTTGATGATTTCCACAGGAAACATTTTGATCTTGTAGCTTATATAAATGTATTGTTTTGTAAACTAAAGACCATCTCTGCCTGAGAGCAGAAACTATGGATTTGTGATTATCAGACTTGAATGAAAGTGGATATTTGCACAACTTTAGCTTCAATATATCATATTTTTGTTCAAGTTTTGCTCATTTTGATTTGTAACCAAATTTTGACTACTTTAGATATCATAATTTGTTACAGGTTGATGTGAWGGGATTTAAATAGTGTCCATATTTTATGTTTGTCATTTTATATACAACAATTAATCTTTTTACACTTGATGATT
The DNA here is from genome assembly GCA_009831015.1 of Picea engelmannii. Classification (NCBI taxonomy): domain Eukaryota; kingdom Viridiplantae; phylum Streptophyta; class Pinopsida; order Pinales; family Pinaceae; genus Picea; species Picea engelmannii. The sequence goes on along the minus strand of ML785216.1, from coordinate 456,105 downwards.
AGAAGGTTGATCTTCTTTTCAATGAACAGTTATATACAAATTGTCATACTCAGATTTATCTTAATATGATCGTTTGTCAAATGATAAATTGTTGTTGCTACATATCTTACTTGTTCTGTCATTAGCATTCAAAGCGTTACTGCTTCGTGTTTATGAGAAGCATTGGGAAAATCTTGTGTGGGTTGGCCTCATCAAACAACAAACATAGATGCTACGCATAGGACACATATGGATATGTGATTATAGGTTAGTTTTCCAATAGCATTCTATTAGTTTAATTAATACAAGAATTTTCTGTAGTTTGGATACACAGTACAAATTTTTATTTTTATTTCTCAACCAGATAGTTGCCATTTTATTTCCTGTTTATAAAAGTTATAAAAAATAAAAATAAAACACCAGCTTCCCTGTCATAAGTCAATTCATATATGATTTTGTAGATTTCAATTAAAACTTGCATTTTGTGAATACTATACATATAATAGAGATTTAATCATATTGATACACTGTACATTTAATAAGTAGGATTACTATTAGTTAGCAAATTGTGAATATATTAGATTTATATAGTTTTCAGCAACTGTTTGTCATTTAGTTAGTTTCTTTAGTTTTGTTTTTTCACTTTCGTAGGACTTAGATCGGCTAACGGAGCCGCTAAACCCGTCAGAGTGGATTAATCCAAACAGTTTGGGTTATTTAGACAACCCCAGACCATATTCACTCCTCGAGTTGATGAGCGGTCAATTTCGCCCATCAACAGGTAGTTGATGCGCCTCTCAACTATAATTTACTACTAGGTCATAATTGGACTTATGCCATGACGTCAGTTGTGACGTTCATTTTTTCGCACTTTATGTTTTCCTCATGAAGGAAAAATAATGACGATTAATCATTTTTTCTTTGCGCACGCTAGTCCTAGTGCATTAGTTGGACCTTCAGTCCTTGTGATCAATGATTCTCAACATGAAACTAAGGATGTTGGTGTCGGGATGTATTCCTCTCTCATGGGAAACTTTGATTTTGTGGCACCAATTCATCACATTCATGCCATTTCTAGTGATTCTTCTTTGTCAATGAGGTCTGTTCCTTTCCGTACTTCATATTTCAATAGCCCTTGGACCCTACCTTCCCCAACTATGTCGTGTGAAGGTCAGTCACACATTGGGATTGGAATGCCACTATCAGTAGAAGAAATTATGTATCATTCTATTCTTAACACTACTGTTGACCCAGATCCTTTCTCTTGGTAGAAGGACGAGGAGGATCATGTTCTCGAGCCCGTATGAGTCATCCAATATTCTTGTTCACATGATTTTCTCAACAATACTTTACCCTTGGATGAAGCTATATTAGAATCCATGTATGGTCCTAATAGGCCTTGGGGAGATATGCATCATCACTCCTGTTTCCTCCCAGAGCTTGTTAGGATCGAACATGATGACTTTAGATCTACCTTAAGTGATATGGTTGGTCACGTTGTGGTTCCGATAGATACGCATGGTATTTATGCTGAAGGAAACATGGAGAATATTTCTCCTACTATTATGATCGACATCTCTGGAATTCCTAGAAAAGTTGAGAATGTATATATTGGTGCAGATTGTTCTCCTAGAGAAATTCAGATCTACCCCGATCTCTTCAAATAATTTCATGATATATTCTCTTGTCCGTATGAATATATGCTAGGGATCAAACCCAACATTGTCGAACATGAGATCAAGACTTATCTAGATTCTATACCTGTTCATCAATGTCTTAGAGTTGTTAATCCTAGGAAGGCCCCTGCTATTAAGGCAGAGGTAGAGAAGCTACTTAATGCTGGTTTCATCTACCCAGTTCCCTTGACTGAATGGGTGTCCAACCCCATTCCCGTGAATAAAAAAAGGGAACCATCCGCGTATGTATGGATTTTCGAGACCTGAACAAGGCTTTTCCTAAAGGTAACTTCCTGACTCCTTTCATTGAATAGATTCTTGATGAGTGTGCAGGAAGTAGATTCTTTTCTTTTATGGACGGATTTTCAGGGTATAATCAAATTCAAATCAAATCCGAGGATCAACATAGGACGATGTTTATTTTTCCTTGGGGTACTTTTTCATACTGGAAAATTCCTTTCAGCCTTAAAAACGTCGGTGTAACCTTCCAATGTGCCATGACCTTTGATTTTCACGATCTCTAGCATATTATCAAAGATTACCTCAATGATCTCGCTGCTCAGTCTCGCAAGAGAGTAAATCACTCCACTCACCTTCGATTAGTATTTGAGAGATGTTGTTATTATCACATATGTTTGAACCCTCACAAGTGCATCTTCTACATTAGGTTTGGCCATATTTTAGGATTCTTAGTATCTAAGCATGGTATCATGGTAGATATTATGAATGTTGAGGCAATACTTCGATTTCCTCCCCCGTGCAACATTTGATAACTTCAAGGTTTGCAGGGGAAGGCTAACTTCTTTCGTTGGTTCATAATGAACTATGCTAATTTAACTAAGGGTTTCATGCGTATTTTGAAGAAGGATACTCCATTTATATGGGATGAGCGAGCCCAGGAATCCTTCGATGCTCTTAAGAAAACTTTGGTATTGACACCTCTATTGAAGCCTCCAGACTATAGTAGAGAATATTTGCTTTATGTCACAGTATCCGAAGGGATGTTTGGCATGGTTCTGGTCAGGAGGACAATGAGCTCCATGAGAAAATTGTCTACTATCTCATTCAAAACTTAGTTGGTCCTGAACTTAAATACTGTCACGTAGAAAAACTAGCCTTGGTCGTCATACATGGAGTTTAAATATTACAACATTATATATTACTTTTCAAAGCTACCGTAGTTGCAGATATTAATCCATTTCAATACGTCCTCACCATGCATATCATAGGGGGAAAATACAATAAGTGGATTGTTATTTTGCAATAATTTGATCTCGATTTTACTTAGACGAAGTCTAAGAAATCACTAGTTTTTGTTGAGTTGATATCAAAATTCCCTCAACTAGATGAGGAAATTTTTCATGATGATTCGTTCATGGATGAACATATCTTCCTTATATCATCTTCAAACCCCTCGTATGGAGACATTCTAATTATATTCAAACCTTGAAGCTATCCCAACTTCTATCGAGAGATGATCGACGACGTATATGTCATTAGGCTAAAAATTACCTTATCATTAATGACACTTTGTATCGTCGAGGAGTAGATTATGTTTTGCGTCGTTGCTCGACTCACAAGGAAGCTAAGTTGGTTCTCAATGAATTTCATAGTGGGGCTTATGGTGGTCATTTATTCGGGCTTTCAACAACCCAAAAAATATTGTGAGCCGATTATTTTTGGCCTTCAATTTTTAAAGATTGTGTTGAAGTGGTCAAGAAGTGTCATCCTTGCTAGGTGTTCACTTGAAAAATTCACTTGCATCCAACCCCTCTTCACCCAGTCATCACCATTGGTCCCTTCACCAAGTGGGGGGTAGATTTTATGGTCTGTAACCCAAATTCGGCTGGGAGGAATCAACATATCATTGTGGTCATGGATTACTTCACTAAATTGTAAGAGGCCATGGCTACCATTAAATACGATGGTAAGATTGAAACATTCTTCATATTCAACCAAATTATATCCCGGTTCAGAATAAAGAAATATATTTTCACTAATCATGGAAATCACTTTCAGAATGAAATGATGAAAGAGTTAGCATCAAAACTAGGGTTTAATCATGGTCATTCTTCCCCTTATTATCCCCAGGAAAATGGAAAAGTAGAGGTGGTGAATAATTCTCTCAAGACCATCTTGCAAAAATTGTCATCCAGATTAAGTCTGACTGACATCTGATGCTTTACCCTGCACTTTGGGCATATCGAACCTTGGTAAATACTTCCACCAATTTATCTCCTTTTTAGTTAGTACATGGCGTGGAGTCGATTCTTCTGATTAAATGTGAAATCCCTTCCCTCAAGTTGGAAATTGAGCTTCTTCCTAACACATCCGATCTTGAAGAACACCTTGTGCATCTAGAGCGTCTTGATGAGCAATGTCGAGATGCCTATATGAATATCGAAGTGAATAAAAAATGTGTTAAGGTTCAATATGATAGGTATGTCTGTCCTCGGTAGTATGTTGAGGGTGACTTGGTTCTCATGTATGACCAAGCCAAAGAACCATTGGGGGAAAGCAAGTTAAACCCCATGTGGCACGATTCTTATATTGTGCAGCATGTTTTAGAGAAAGGACCCTATGAATTGGAATATTATGAAGGGAATATGTTGGATGAGCCCAGAAATGGGCTCTACCTTAAAAGGTATTATGTGTAATCCCTCAAGCTTGGGCATGACCTTCTGTATACTGTTGTATCTTAGTGTATATATATCTTTTCCTTTGTGTCATTGGATTTCTTATCAAGTTTTCCATTGGTTGGCAGATGTCAACTGAGTCTTCAGTTTACTTAGTATTCCAAAAATGTTCGAGTCATCATACACAGAACATGGCTTTTTCTGCTTGGGTCATTTACTCACCCGAGGGTCAACTGGTGTCTTCAGGTGGCGTTTTTCTGGAGCCATCAATGAATAATGTGGTTGAGTATAGCTTCGTTATAGAAATATTATGTGACACCATTTCACACGGTGTTCGATATTTAGAGGTTCAATTGGACTCCCAATTAGTCGTATGTCAGTTAAACAAAAGTTACCATGTGAGAGACCCTACTCTACTCCGATGATTTCTACAGGTATGACTTTTGGAACAATACTTTGATTTTCTTACTTATAATCACATGCCTAGAAGTTCTAATCATGTATCCGACACATACGTTAATTATATTTTAGATTGTAATTTTCACATAACTAAGAAAAGAAAACACATTCATGCATTTACACATTGTAACATATATAAGTAAAGTTGAAGACCAATATTTTTTATATTTCATCTTTTCAAAAAATATGGTGTCATAGTACAAAATGGGGCTCACACCCTCAAAATACATATATGGCTAGTATATATATGACCATGGCATCTATTCCTGTGGAATTAGATGCATGCCATGATATCACACTATGACATTTGAGAGATGCATGGAAGAGTCACACCCATGCATGGGGTACACCCACCACCTGTCTTTGCATAGCCTCTGGCAGATCCTCCACTTGAACCATAGGAATCATGTGCGTCAATCGAGATAGGTTCCCCTGCACATTCTACAACACTCTATCTGCATCTCCTACCACATGTTCATCTCCCTATATTCTTCGTCGATGTCATGGGAATCCCTATGGCCTTCACAGACCTACATCTGCATGACAAAGCAATTGTTAATACTTGATACCATGAAAAAATATTTACGTTTTTTATTCTTTTTGAAAAAAAAACACAAAAAATGAAATATATAAAAAACATTTCTTACCAATATCATTGTAGGAGGAACCTGGTGGAAAAGGAATATTTGAATCCCCTTTGTAGTTGATCCCATCATAAGAGTAGTCGTCAATGGCTATAACCTATCGATGCCACCAGAAAAATAACTCATCATTGTAGGGGGTTGGCACCCTACCACCTCCTAGACACCTCATCACATCGGTCCATCGTGACATGGATGGATTGCATGATCCATGTGGAATAATCTCTACTCTAGGGCTCCATCGTAGAACCCGCTCAAAGAAAACGCTACACAGAATCAAAGAAAATATGAAATTTCTCTTTCTCCCTTGTTTGCAATCCATTAGTTGGCTCTTCATGTTAGTCAACAGTGAGATACACTAGTCATAAACAAGGGTTTGTAAATACTCCACCTCAGAGAACATGAGGGGCCTTGATTCCTGGTGCAACGACACTAACCCCGAAATCCATGTAAGAACAAGTATGATGATATTTAATCTCAGGTTCTCGATCATCCTGATTGGGATTTGTCTCCCTACTTTATCTATGCCTGGAACATAGTAGGAGGCAATGTACTTCTCCATAGTCATACAACCCCCAGCCCCCCGAGCCTTGAGATTCACTACCTTTCCCCAATGAGACAATCCCATGATAAAATATATATCATCCACTTCAATCCTCAATGGTTTCCCATCGATATTGAAGGCCTTTGTCTCCAGATCTGAGTAGTTTACGAGCATCCAGAGTAACCTCACTTGAGCCCTCATTCCTTTGAGATCCCAAAATTTATAAAGGCCACATATTTTTAAATATTTTTGGGACCTTGCATCCCTTTACACTACTACTTCTATCTCTTCTTTCTTCTCTGATGCAGGAGAATCTCTCCATGCTAGCCAGTCAGCCACGTCAGCGCGCACCCATTCAGGGATGAAAGGGAGGCACAACCTCATTTTGAATTTGAATTCAATGTAAATTAATGTCTTAGGCTGGTGAGCCATGAATGCCATGCCTTTGCGCAGGCTGTAGATAAGATAGGTATTTAATATAGATTGACTGAGATCTAGTTCTGGATAACAGACTAGACAACCATTGATTGTAATTAATTAGAGTAGGTAAATTCCTGGAGGAAAGCGCTAAGAGCACCTCAGGTAAAAGAGATAGAGAGATCTCATTTTGAAGGGGAGAGAGATATACATGTAGATAGAATGCATGTAGAGCTGGGGAGAGCTCGAGAACACCTTGTAAAAATATACAGGCATTTTCCATTATTAATACAGAGCAGTTTTTCCTGCATCTTCGGTCATTATATGCATGTCTGTATGTGTGTGTTCAATGTATGTTACAATTGAGTATTGTTATCATGTATTCGCAGGGAGTTGGGTTGATTTCAGGTTTGAGAGGTCTTTGAGGGTTCATACCATGAGGGTGTGACAGAGTGTTGAGACTCTGAATCCCAGTGCACAGAGGAGGCACTTCTGAACTCGTGAGGAGTCAGACAAAGACGTGTTGAGAGCACCAGCCTGGAAGCCAACAACTCATACAGAAGGAGGACTTTGGGGTTGCTGAACACCTCAATAGTCAAGGCAGTGTAGCTGAGACACTGTTGTGGACAGAACCTTTACTGAAAAGTTCTGTAAGAGCTCTACCAAGAGGGTATTGAGCGTGCACCGTGGAAAGAACTCTGCTGTGAGTTCAGAAAGACCAGAATTCTGTGAGGATTCTRAGRGGCTCCGTCTGGAGGACGTCGAGCGAAGGGTGCAAGGGMACAGGAGAAAGTATRACTGWAGGGTGTTCTGTAGCAGAGATACTCCGCCAGGAGGGMRTTGAGAGGGTGCGCAGATAGYCGRRGAGGARGGAACTCATTGAGTTMTRTCATYTGRAGGAAGCAGAGTCCAYTGAGGGACCTGTATTGGGTTGCTGAATACCCAGAAAGACTCARCACGGAGGTTGCTTGAGCAAGGAGCCAGGGAGGCATCTATATTCCCTCAAGGGGGTCTGAGTTTTGTGGAAGCTCAGGAYAGATAGCGCTTTGCRCGCAAAGAMTCTGYAGGAGTGCAGAAGCCAAAGAATCCCGTGAGGATTCGAAAGGGCAGAAGCTCTGGACGGATAGCGTGTTCATACGCATAGGCGAGACTCAAGTCGAGGGGTTCGCAGGGCAGAAGGGAAGGCAAAGGTGGAGGCCTTTGGGAGCGTAGAATTCTTCCAAGTCAAGGAAGGAAACGTAGAAGCTCAGGAGGAGTAGTTCCTTGCAGATAGTGTGGGACAGGCCCTGGAGGGATTCGAACCAGAGAGCTTCGGAGGGGAGGAAATCCTCAAAGAGGAAAATCAACGGTCGAGATTCGCGGAGTAGAATCGCGAAGTCCCGCTAACCGTTCGATCATGGAACAGCTGCGTGGGAGTTAAACCATAAGCGCAGGAGGAATCAGCAGCCGTCGCATATCGGCATATCGGGCTTCGGCATTTGACGAGGCAAGAGGTCCGTGCTCGTTGAAGTCGTGAGTTGCGATTTCCCGAAAGTATGGGAGCCGTTGATTTCCAGGGGGACGCGTGTCAAGAGACCCCATCATATCGGGATTCGGCGTTCGGAGGATGGCAAGGTGAGAGTTTTATGCCTCGTGAAATCGCGAATAGCGATTTCCCGAATTAGCGGGAGCCGTCGATCATCAGAGGGACGCGTGGCATCAGATCCCGGAGATCGGGACCTCGGAGTTCGGGGTTTTCACCAGCAAAGAAAACTTGCATCGCGGATTCGCGATCCGCGAAATCCCGAAGTGACGTGGCATGTGGGACCACGAAGGGCCAATAAATTCCCGAATCACGATGGGTCCCACAGTGGTAGCGTGGTGTTGACAGGTGTCATCGGGGTTTCGGCATTCGGGAGTTTCCAAGGAAAAGGACTCGCGACAGTCGAACTCACGATCCCGCGATCCCCGTTCACACGAGTGAATGAGTGACGTGGTAGTGTGGGACCGCGAGACATAGTGGAATCCATGTGGCATTGGATCGGGATTCGGGGTTCGGCGATTTGGAGAGCAAGGGATTTGTGACATCGCAGTTGCCGATTTCCCGATAGGGAAAATCCCGATAGTGGGAAGGTTGACCCGTTGAACATCAGAGGTCGGGGTTTCGTTTTGCATGTGAACGGTGTTCGCGTGAACCGCAAACTCCCGAAGGACGATTTCCCGAATTCCGAAAGGGAGATCGCCGAAAGGGAAAGCTGTGGGTAGGAGAAGTCCCGAGAGGAGTTGAAGAGCATTGATTCTTCGGGCTGAGGTTAGTGAAGGTCCTGGTGCAAGCAGGGTGGCCGTGAGGGTTGTCTGGGACTTTGCGTCATTCTCCCTCCATTCAATCACCATTATACAAAGGAAAAGTCATTTTTTGAGTTAAATCTTGTCAAAAAAGTATTCACGGACTTGTACGTGGGCTAACATGGTAAGAATCACATATAGAGCTTCATATACATGGGAAGGATTTGCTTTTCCCACTATATGGGTGCATATACGTGACCTGATGAACTATCACCCACGTACACCCTAATTCACATTTTGCACCCTCTAATATTCAAAAAATGGGGCCTAGAATTGAAATTCAAACCAATAAAATTGAAGTAGAAGGAATGGGAACTTACCTGGTCCAGTGAGTTTCTAATTCCATTGATCATACCTCCTGCAATCGACATTTGAAGATTGAGGGAAAAATGGCCTAAAATGCATTATGTGGGTGAAAAAACTCAAATGGTATGGTAAAATGGTCTATTTTTACTATTAGTAGAATTTTTTTACCCACTCTATATAGTTTGTGCTAATTTTTGACCTAGTGGATTAATAGTACAGTGGAAAGAATTGGTTTTGGTGGTTTTGTCTAGGATTTTTTCATTTTCTAGCATCATACTGCCCGTTCGTGCCTTCGACAAGTGTTTTCTTTCACCAACATATAGGATAGGTTGTCACTCAATATTTCATTTTTTCATTGTCCTATGCCTGTGATCCATATGCCTTAGGTACAAACCCATTTATTAGCAAAACATAACCTTCTTACTGCTACTATAAGTGTCATTATTAAGTGGTAGAGGCTTACCAAATATGGGTGCCCTAGTTAGAACCTTCGTGCCATTTGGTGCCCATGCAGAAGTTATTCCATAGGAATAGGAGTTCCTGATAGTTTCGATATGACTTTGCATTCAAACCCCATATTCTTACTCACAAAAATTCTGACCTTTACCTATGAGACTCCCCCCAAGTCTTAATTAAGAACTTTTTCGACTCTCTAAAAAATGAAAATATTTTCGAGTGAACTTGTCTCTTTCACACTCGTTAAATGGATTTGAAAGAACATCTATTTGGTGTATGTTTAACCCTTTTTCAGACCAAGTAGACTACTTATGAAAAATGAATACTCTAGTCACCATTGGCTAGAAGAGTCCTCTTGGGTATTATTTTATACTTTTTCGGGCTTAGGGGACTAAATCTACAAAAAAGGACATTCTTTGTAGTTAATTTGTAATCACATCCCATCATCCTGCTTGTAGTATTGAGCCTATTGTCGGTTCTCGCTTTCTTGTTATAAGCCTCTTACCTCGACAATTTGCATCACTTTCCAAGCAGAGCCTTGTTTATATCCTTTGCAACTTGACACCCTGTACCTTAAGAGGAAACATTCCCCTGAGTGCCCATGCCCTGCATGCACTTACTTGCATTGAGCATAGGAATGTTCCACTGTTTGGAGCTAGTTGCTTACTCATGACACTTGTTTCCTCTTCTGTATCATAGCATTGCTTTTCCTATGCAAAAAAGAAATAAATGGGCGAGAAAATAATGTTATCTCATATCAGTGGCAGTTGTGTCACCTTTGAACAAAGAAAAAACTTTTGAGTCCACTGTCATCCAAAGTTTGGGTTTAGAATGACCTTAGGAAGATGAGCTTGTTACTTAGAGTTTACTCTTCTGATTGGTTATTCTTCCAGTCCCTTTGGAGAGTTTGTTGATGCCTCCTGCATCACGAAGTTTTATCATCAAGTATATGATGCCTAAGTTATCCATATGTCTCATGCTCTCGTTCAAAGGATGTCTATAAGCTCGTGTCAACCATGTGTCTCAGAGTCACATGAAGTTGTAGTTCTACCATGCACCCTAGTCCTACTTTCATTATGGGTAGGTAACCTTGAACCCAACAGTCGACATCTCCTCACTGGTCGCTGACTGGGAGGTTTCCCTTGTGTTCAAAGGAAATAAACATATTCACACATTGGGATTTGTGCAGCGTTTTGGATTCCATTAGTGTTATTGGTGGTTTCATCACCTTTGTGAACAGTCTTCCTCGTTGGATGTTATTCAAAGGGTCTCTTTCATGCACTACTTGCATCTGGTGCATGCGGGAGATGCACAGGTTCATTGGTTCATGAACATCCTATTATTTTGAGCTCCTCCTAATCATCAAGCTATTTCTTCATACCTCGTGATGAATGATGAGAGATTCCCTAATTCTCTCCTTTCAACAGGTCTCCTTCCATCGAATTCAACTCATCTATTTTGGAAATGAGGCCTAGAGTCCAATGAGTACCTAGATGCTTGCAGTCATCATTGGCAGGTTCTCCCTCCATCGACAGTTGGGATTACATCAATGTCTCCTGATCGATGGATTATTCAAGTGTTCGACCTCAACACCCTTATTCACACTTGTAAGAATGTACTTGGTTCCTTGATACCTACTTTCATTATCGATAGGTTGTCTCACATTTGTTAATGATATACCTTAATGATCGGTAATCAAATGAATTCTCATTGTGTTTGAACTCAACTCCTCTATTCACATGATGCATACTTGCACCTTCGACATATAGTGTAGAATACCTCTATCTTATAGTAGAAACTTCCCTAATCTATTGTTGTCTTTCATTGGACCAATACCTATATGACTTCAGTGATCATGGGAGATCAAATTGTACTCCATTGTATACATATATCTTCAAATTGATTTTGAGACTGGTTTCCACTTGGCCTTGTTCGTGACTTTGAAAACCGATGGCATGTGTCTACTTTGTATTACCTATTCATGGCCATGAAAAACTATTTGATATATTTCCACATGGATCTGCAGTGTAATTCAGATTGGAAGCCGTGTGTACAAAGTCATTATGGATTGTAATATTCTCATGAGTAGCTAGCACTTCCATTTGAGTCTCCATTACTCCACTTTAGGGAATTATAAAGTATTTCGACCATCATAGATACTCCTTTGACCTCACACATTAGGGGGCATCTGTTACAACAAATTTTTCCTCACCCCATGCAACTTGCTTGGATGTCCTTTCCATTTCCCTATGCAAACTTGAAATCCCCTTTTGTACCCTTCCAGAGCTAAAAAAACACATTTTTCCACATATATATGCCCTAGCAATTATACAACAAGCGTATATGCAGGTTTCTCCAATACAATCCACATACATCGGGTTTGGTGCTCAAAATTAAAAATTATGTCGGGTTTCCATGCCATGTCATGTGATCCATGATCATTGACCTTCCATATATTGGAAATGCTGTGAATAGGCCCTTTGGTTCCATTTGAAGGCTATAAATTGAGCCATATCCAAGCCTTAGAAGGAATCAAATTCAACTTTGAGAGAAAAGACACTCTAGAGAAATTTCACTTCATATTGAGTCTACATCCCTTTATCCTTGAAAGTTTGAATTCATTGTTCATCCCCCAAGCTCTTCCCTCTTTGTGATGGAGAAATTTATTGTATCCTTTATATGAGATTGTCATTGGCGGAGGATTGAAGCAGTGGAGGCCCAGCTGGAGGGACTTAGTTTATCAGTTCCGATATGTGTTGTTACAAAAGTTTGTCACCTATATACTTCTACTAATTATTTTAATAGAAATAATCTTTTCTCGTCCAATTGATATCTTGCAAATATTTGAATTATTATTCCATGGGAATATTTGTCATGAATGTTAATGGATTATGATAATCTATATGCTAACACTATATATCACCATATGCTTGCGTATCTTGGCTGTTTATGACAAGTTGCAGTTATAAAGCTTTGATTTGTGTGGTCAACGATTGTTGGCACAGGGGCAGACCCAGGGTTCAATGCTACAACAACGCACCAACAAAACCCTAACTACCGACCCTTTTGGCAACACCTGTGAAGCATATGAATTCTAAACCGAGGTAGAGGTAGAGGTGGTTGTAGGACTCAGGTGTCTGCAACCTTAGATGGGACACAAATTTGTGATTGTAATACTTAACAGAACACTCAACACCGACAGTTCATCAATATTAAACCACTATCCACTTCACAGATAAAACATAGTATCACATCATTCACTCAGATTTGATGTATCTAAGAACTTATCATAAAGGGGTAGATTAGATCTAGCAGATTCAAGCACTAAGCATATTCACATAGGTCAGATCTACATTCATATACATCATTAACACAAAGCATAACTAGATCTATCTATCTATATCAAAGCACTTAGAAAGTAAAGACATAAAACACATTAGGGCATCACACAAAGAAGAATAACACAGTATTTACGTGGTTCACCCCCACCCTAGGGCTACGTCCACCAAATTTTCTTCTTTATTATATTTAATCAGTCATCTACATGCACAGAGACACAAAAACCCTACTCTGCATAGGACAAGATATCTACGTGCAGCTTGTCAGATTATCCTTCCTCGAGCTAGGTTACAACACTAAGTGTTCTATAATCACTTGCACTCAACTCTACAAGTTTCACACAGTATGCATAGAGCACTTACAATCCTTCAATCACATAGATCTAGCACTTAGCTCTATATCACACATATATGCATCTCTTCTTTCAAATGCCCCTCCTTACATTGCCTAGAAATCTATTTATACTTTAGAAAATAGGTCTAAACATTGGTAAACCCATGGGCCGACGTTCCCATACCCGTTACATATTCCCAAATCCCAAAAAGGGGTCAAAATCCCATGATATCTGCTTCGTCTTGCACTCCGTCTTTGATTGGCTATCGAAGTCCCAAAATAGGTCAAACTTGACCAAGGATCTACCAAAACTTGGTCAAGGGCCAACAACGATGGTCTTCATCAAACGTCCGAATGAGGTAGGCTCTTAGCTTTGTATTTTTAACATTTCACTTATATAACATACTTGGGATTAGAGTTGAATTTTGTGGGTCATTCCGTCTATTGTGGCTTACCCCATGCCATAGAGAGATTTTCCTCATAACATCGTCTGTTGCATAATTATCTTCATGCCTTCTTAGTTTTCTTGAAATATATGCGATAAATCGACCTTCTTGCATTAATACTCCACCCAATCACTCCTTGGATGTGCCGGTACATACTAAGAATTCCTTGTCCATATCCAAAAATTTCAATATCGGTGTTGTTGTTAATAATTCTTTAAGCTTCTGAAATGCTTCAACGCATTTCTACGACCATACAACATTCTTATTTTTCTTTTGCAATTCCGTAATTGGATTTTCTATGTTTGAAAAACCTTCGACGAAACTTTGATAGTAACCTGCTAATCCCATAAAACTACGTACCTATTGCACACTTTTCAGTGTTGTCCATTCCATAATAGCCTCTACCTTTGTTGGATCCACAATGATACTTTCTCCTGAAATAATGTGTCCACCATAGTGAATCTTAGTTTGATAAAAATAACACTTAGACAACTTTCCGTACAACTTGTTTTTCTTAAACACTGCAAAACTAATCTCAGATGTTCGTCATGTTCCTCTTTGTTTGAGATTAAATTAATATGTCGTCAATAAGTACTTGTACAAACTTGTCCAAGTATTCACAGAATACTCCATTCATTAAACTCATGAATACACCAGGGGAATTTGTCAATCCAAATGGTAATACAGTAAATTCGTAATGTCCAAATCTTGTCTGAAACACCTTTTTAGGAATTTCTTCCTCTTTTATTCACCACTGATGATACCCCGATCTTAAATCAATCTTTGAAAACAATTTCTCTCCCTTCATTTGATCAAATAAGTCATCAATTCTCGGTAACAAGTATCGATTCTTAATTGTGGCTTTTTTTAATTGATGATAGTCAATGAAAAGACTCCATGATCTGTCATTATTTCTTACAAAAATTACTAGTGCACCCCATGATGATACATTTGGACATATAAGTCTTGAATCTAATAAATCCTTCAATTGCATTTTTGTTGGATAAATTCTATTTTTGGCACACTAGTTTAGTGGGAGTTAACTGACTAGTTCTATTTTAGACTTTCTAATTTTAGATCATCACTATTATGCATGCATTCCTATTATAGGATGTCATTTCCTATATGAGTGAATATCACTCACTCATTGAATAGATCACAATATACGTTGATTCTCATTCTTCATGTTGTATCTCTCTTCCTTTTCTTGATAAGCTTTGTTTGTGTATGCTTTAGCTAGGTATTCTATACATGTTTCCATGAAACACTGACATGGTATCAATGCTGAGCTACTTGGAGCAACCCAGACAAGCCAGAAAAGAGAGAAAGAGGATATGAGTAAACCTAGTTTCCACCATCGTGGCAACCTATCCCTATCAAAAGGTGTGATAATTGAAATTGTTGCATCCTATCGATTGCTAGGGTGTGACGTCGTCGCACTGTGATCTTCATCTAGAGTAAGATGATTCATTTTTTCACTATTGTCACACTTTGTCCTTCTCTAGGGTGCTACGATTCAACATCGTCGCACTCACAATTAGGAAATTTTTCTAGAAATCGTTGTAGCCTATACACAGCCAAGGTGCGACATCGTCACACTGTGCTCTTCATTCGGGGTGTGAAGATTAAGTTTTTCACAATCATTTCACTTTTTCCTTCTCTAGGGTGTGACGATTCAACATTGTCACACTTTATCCTTCTCTAGGGTGCGACGATTCAACTACTCTTCAAAAAAATGATTTTCTGCAGTAAAATATCCATATCTCAAAATGCACGATCTGGGTCGAGCTAGAATTTTGACCAAAGACATATAACATAGGGATTCTCATGCTCACCAAAAATATCTGAAACCCACATCATATTTTAGGAGATATAGTTGGTTTAACATATCTATAGCTTCCATAGAGCCATCTATCATATCTCAAAATACATGATTTGGGTTTTCAGGATCTTTTCAAAATCAATAGCAGGGATGGAGACAATGCAACTTATTCAATCAAGTTTGGTGATAATACTCACACCATACAACTATTTTGAGTGGAAGATGAAGGCCGCATTCCAACTCAAAAGAAAAGGATGGTATAATTTGACGATGGTGACAAAAACAAAACCTACATCAACGCTTGAGAAGACAAGATGGGCGAACCGTAAGGATGAGGCCACATGATTACTTCTTGAGTTAATATCGACTGATTTATGGTTTCATGTTTCCACTTGCAAGACTCCAAATGAGATCGAAACCACCTTGGAAGGACTCTTTGGAAAGCAGGATGAGATGCGAGGTCATATGCATGAGGTAGAATTGAATACCTTAGACCCTAAAAGTTTTGATAATATACAAGATTTCTTTACTAAATTTAAATATTTGATTTTGATATTGGGTGAATGTGGTATTGACAAGTCTACACAAGAGAAACAACTTATTATTACAATCTTTTCCAAGCTAGGATCAAAATACGCTGTATATGTCTCCAATTTTCATTCTGGAAGATGTCTTTTGGGAGAAAATTGGAAAATTCCTATGATGGCTCAATTAATTGAGTCTCTCACACAAGAGAAAAAAAAACTCACACATATGGGCCTCATGAAAGATCCCAAAGCACATGCACTCACCATGCATGATGTAAAAGGGTCATCCAATCAAAAATCAAAGAAGAAATGAAAGGAGTTGTTACATCCAGAATCAAAGAAGGAGGGATATTCCAAACCCTTCAAGGATTCTTCAGGTTCCAAATATTCTTCAAATTACAAAGGGAAGAAGAAGAAGGGAAATAAGTGCACATATTGCAATAAACCGAATCATGAAGAATCCACATGCATGAAGAAGCAGATTGATCTTATGACACAGGTACTTCAGAACAATAACCTTGGAGACTTCATTCCTGAAGGAGCCAAGAAGAATAAGGAAGAATACCATGTGCCTAATAAAGGTAACCACCATGCTATGGTTGCAATTAATTCCTCATCTAATTCATGGATTATAGATTCTAGTGCATCACATCATATGGCTACTAAAGAGGAAGTTCTTACTTCTTTGATTTCATTCTCTAGACCTCCTATTCTGATGGGGGATGATACTCCAATAGCAGTTGCAGGAGAGGGAAGAGTGGAAATCCATAATGGAATTTTTGAGAATGTTTTACATGTTCCAAAGATTTCTATAAATCTTCTCTCAGTTTATCAGATCACTCAAACAGGTAAAATAATTTAATTTACATCAGATTCAGTTACTGTACTTGACATGCATGACAGTTCCATTATTGCAGTTGGTGAGGTAGATCACAAATCATGGTTGTATAAGTTCACTAAGTTTACTAACTATGACTCCTCTTTGCTACTTACACATGCTAATGATAGTAGTCGAGTATGGCATGAGATATTTGGTCATTTAAACTTTAGGTACATGCAATGACTTTCCAAGCAAGGAATGGTCAAAGGCTTGCTATACATTCACTTTTCTGAAGGGGTTTGTGAAGGATGCATTCTTGGCAAGCATCCTGAAGAGAATTTTGAAAAGGGAAGGCAAGGAGAGCCTCCTCTTCCTTGGAGCTTGTTCACAGTGATCTCATGGGTCCATTTCCACATCTGTCCATAAGAAAAGAAAGGTATGTTATTACATTTATTTATGATTACTCACGCTATACTTAGGTTTATTTTCTCATAAAAAAGTCTGAAGTTTTTGAGCATCTCAAAGAATTCAAAGCTCTAGTAGAGACACAAAATGGGAAGAAAATCAAGATCCCCCATACACATAATGGGGGGGAGGATATAAACAAAGATGTTCATAATATTTATCATGAATCTGGTATCTAGTTGTAGCACACAGTTCCATACACTCCACAACATAATGGAGTTGTTGAAAGGAAGAACAAGTCCCTCAAGGAGATGACTAGTTGCATGTTGCATGCAAGATCACTTCCTTCCAAGATTTGGGCTGAGGCACTTAACTGTGCTTCTTACATACAGAACATAGCACCTCATAGATATGTTGAATATAAGACACATTTTGAGGCTTGGACAGGTGACAAACCAGAAGTCACACACTTCTACATCTTTGGATCCAGAGCATGGGCCCATATTTCTTCTGAAAAGAGGAAAACATTAGATCCACAAATCACACCTTGCATATTTCTAGGATATCTAGATGATGTGAAGGGATACATATTGATTGATCCATCTACAGACCGGATCATCATTGAGTGCAATGTTTAGTTTGAGGAGAGTCCTTTGTATGCACCTCCAATGCAATATGCAGAGACTCTTGTGCTTCCATCAGTTCCATACATCAAAGATGATGATTCCACACACTTAGATGCTAAATATTTAGACACAGATTTAGAGGATTCTGTACATGAAAATGAGTAGGTAGTACAACCAAATGATGATCCAACATCGACTCTTCAGCAAATGCCCAAGTGGTCACAATACACACTTTAGGAAGCAGGAAACCTTGTTGGGGATCCATTGGATTCGAGGAGGATTCTTTATCAGCATGTGGGATCCTTCTCATGTACTCTCATCTTCTGAACTAGGGATGCCCATGCATTTCTATATGGTTCAATATTTTGATCCACATACCTACAATGAGGCTGTCAGAAATCCACTATGGGAAGCAACCATGCAGGATAAACATGACTCTCACCTAGAGAATCAGACTTTGTATTTGGTTCCACTTCCATCAGGGAGGAAACTTGTCAGATGCAAATGGGTCTATAGGACCAAGAGAGCAACATATAGTTAGGTGAGAAGGTACAATGCTAGATTAGTTGCAAAATGATTTCAACAGATTCATGGGATAGATTATGATGAGACCTTTTCTCCTGTAGAAAATATGGATGTGATGTCCTGTCCCCAAGAGTAGGCCAGGAGGGAGTGACTTAGTAGTCTATATGTTCCCATAGACTATAGTTAGGCACAAATAGGGAACAAGATGGAGAAATAAGGTGGAATTAACGACTAAACGATGAATTAAGCCAAAATACTTAGGAAAAGTCACTTAAGCCTAAGTCAACGGAGAATTAGAATGAAAAGGTGTTAAGGGGGGACTTAATTGACAAATAAATCAATTTAGGAGGAAAGGCGCCTAGGTTAAGTGAGGTCAACAAAGAATTAGATCGGGAAATATATAAAGGGAGGAATTTGACCTAATTCCTCATTATGCATTGTTATGATTTGATGTTGAGAGTTCCGAGAGGAGGAGGAGAACCAACCTTACTGTTTTGTGGATTTCTGGAGGAAACCACCACCATTGATCGGTTTCAGTGTTGAGAGACACACCCTAGCCCATCGGAGATACCATCCAGGTATTTCATCGTTCATTTCAGGAGTATTCATTGTGGAGGGCGCATCTCAGCCAAGGGGGGCACAAGCTATTTTGAGGTTTCAGAGATCTGCAATAGACCTGTGTCCTGATTGCAGATTCATTCTGACCCAGTAGAGATCTAGCCAGGGCACTTCCATTGAGCCATCTATCACCAGATTTCGATGGTGGAATCTTGCAGATCGATTCATCCAGCTATTTAGGGCGCAATCATTCCAGACAGACATTTCGTGTTGCATGCAGATGTTCCAGGGAAGATCCAGACAAACCCTTCCGACCCATTTCATCATTTGACGAGATGATTGTTTTGAGCCATATAGTAGCAGATTCCGACGGTGGAATCTTTTGGGGCACATTCACTGTCCCAAGAGGGGCACAAACCCTCCAGGGGTCCATATCTAGTGCCGTAGAGGTCCGATCCGAGTTCCGACAGACATCCATCCCAGTATAGAGACCAGGGCGAATCTATTGGAGCAGTTTCAAGCACATTCCAATGGTGGGTTCTTCAGATCAAGTTTTCCAGTTGGTAGCGGTTACCGTATTTCTCCAGAAATCGCACATTTTTGTCGATCTATCCGTGCATGCAACAGATATGCTATCTTCTTATGATCACAGGTATTTTTGTTATTTGATTGTATTCCAGTACAGATCCAAGAGATCTGACTGATGTCTAGATTCTATTTTTCTAGTAGGCTATTGTATTTCCATGCTTGAACCGCTATTATTCATGATATTGAGCAGTTGAGATTCTATACTCTTGCATGCACCTGTATATGATTGTTAAACATTAAATATGCAACATGCACATGTAATAACCAACATGCACCTGCAATAACCAACATGCAACCACAATAACCGAAAGAACATCTCAAACACACGGCTAAAACGCATCTAGAAACCCCCATGTATCAGATCTACACGACAGAGCATTAGAACAATAGCGAATATCTTGATCAGCCGGATCAGGGATATTTCAGTGGTATCAGAGCTTTAGTCTTGCCAGCCTGTGACTAAAGATCATGAATCCAGCAGAAGAACCAAATGGCCGTGAGCACGAAGGTGATGAATATGTCACGTATAACAGGCGCAGGGGAAGAAGGGATAAGCCTAACTTTCCTCGCTTCCCTCCCAGTTCAGAGGAAGAGGAAGAGGCACTTAGAGAAGTAGAATGACGAGCAGAGTGCGAGGCTGAGTGCGAAGCAGAGAAGAGGCTTGGTGACAGGTATGAACGACCAGAGGGCAGTGGTAAGGCCCCCGTGGATCTAGACGTAGCCTTCATGCAAATTATCAGTGACATGCTAGCTAGCCAGCAGACCATGTCTTGGTCTTTGGCTCAGGTAGCAGATAGACTGGCTATGGTAGACATTCCGGGCACACAAGGCCCACATGCAGCGCATGGGAACTCAGGGGCAGGCAGTAGACCCCAGTCACCCACTCGCACGTATACCTCTGTGAGTAGGATTCCACATCCGTTGTTTCCCAGTTTCCAGAGGGCAACCCTGGTAGCAGCGCAGATACCGATAGCACAGAGACCTCCCACACATGTAGAGGAAATTGTAGAGTATCAGAGAGAGTATGCGGCCTTGGGCCATGACTTTCATCAGGACATGACCTTAGTTGAGTATTGTGGACTTAGACTCTGGAACCATCCTAGAGAGCCATAGAGGGGAGGGTAGTAGCAGCAACAGCAGGGGCATAACATTGACTTCATCCGAAAAGTTGGTAAACTCACCATACCTTCTTTTGACGAATCATCCAGATGCACTGCCAGAGCTTGGGTACAGAAAATAGATACCTACTACAAGCTCAACCAGATGACCGAGGTAGAGGCCATCAGTTTCGCCACGCTACACTTGGAGGGTGAGGCACACGAGTGGTGGTATCATGAATTGGTGACATTGGGTCACAATCACATCACCTCCTACAGAGATTTCACAGAGAGACTCATGGATAGATTTGATAGGAGGGATCTAGAGATCCACTTCAGAGATTTAGCCCAGTTGAGACAAACTGGCACAACAGAGGCATTCATCTCAGAGTTTCAGAGAGTAGCAGTGGCAGTGACAGACATATCTGAGCCATGATTGGTCATGCTATTCACTGAAGGGCTCACAGAACCCTTGAGAGGTTGGGTGAAGGCATACCGACCTCATTCCTTGCAGGATGCCATCCGACGCACTAGAGATTTGGCAGATTTGGTGCCAAAAAATAAACCTTTCACTAAACCCTTTGTACCACAGAGAGACAAGGATTTGAAGAATCTTCCAAGGGAATGGAAGGGCAAGCCCAAGTTGGATGATGATACACGACGGGAGTTGATGAGGAAGAATCTTTGCTTCTCCTGCAGAGATCCTTGGGTCCCTGGACATAGATGCATGGGGAAGGGACAGATCCACTATATTGAAGTGGAATCAGGCAGTGAGGAGGAGGATGAGGATATTCAGGCATAGACAGATAGTGATTCAGAGACGGAGACCACACATGAGCCAGAGCAGTAGCCAAAGAAACCTCAGATACCGGCCAGGGCCAAGCCCCAGAAGGAGGCCAAACCTTGTAGAGAGGTGAAAGGGGGAACCATAGCCACCCTTTCAGGAATACCAAGGTACAACACTCTCAGACTCAAGGGCCTTGTGCAAGGGAAATGCATGATAGCTTTAGTTGATGGTGGGGCCACCCACAACTTCATAGATGCATCCTTGGTAGCCAGGAGGGGGTTACACATAGAGGAGTTTGAGGGATTCCATGTGGCAGTGGCTGATGGATACACGATGACATGCTTGGACATGATCCCTGACCTAGAGGTCARACTTGGAAACTACACTATGACTGACATGTTTTATGTAGTTGACCTATCATATACGGATGTCGTATTGGGGGTACAGTGGTTATATTCATTGGGGGAGATTGGGTTCAACTATCAGACGTTGACCATGAGCTTAAGAGATGCCAGTGGATCGAGAGTTGTGCTGAGAGGCATGTCTACAGGGGCGCCTCGAGCAATATCAACAAAGAGGATGGAGTGGATTTTTCATCATGGTGATGTGGCTTACGCAGCAGAGTGTTGGATCACCACGCGAAAAGACTTAGAGGGTAGGGAGAATTACCATCCACAGATCAGAGAGCTTCTGGGACATTATGAGCCAGTATTTGGGCCGATACCACCAGGGAGACCGCCAGACCGAGGTTTTGAACACATGATTAAGTTAGAGGCAGGGGCCACATTGGTGATTACAACACCCTATAGACACCCCAAGAAATTTAAGGACGAAATTGAGAAAGAAATCAAATAATTGCTTGCTATGGAGCATATCAGGCCCAACAGGAGTCCTTTTGCATCTTCAGTATTACTGGTACTGAAGAAGGATTGCACATTACGGATGTGCATTTATTACAGAGCGCTCAACAAGAAAACAATCAAGAATCGTTACCCCATTCCATGCATAGATGAGTTACATGGGGCAGTCTTCTTCAGTAAGATTGATCTATGTTCAGGATACCATCAGATCAACATCAGGGAGCAAGATATTGAGAAGACAACATTCTGATGCCATTTCGGACATTTTGAGTTCTTGGTCATGCCGTTTGGACTGACCAATGCACCAGCCACTTTCCAATCTTGCATGAACCATATCTTTAGAGGATAGTTGAGGAAGTACCTTCTGGTATTCTTCTATGATATATTGATCTACAACAAGACATGGGATGATCATTTAGCACATTTGGGGAAGGTCTTGGATATTATGAAGACCCAGTCTTTATATGCCAAGGAATCCAAATGTGAATTTTGCATGAGGGAACTACTGTACTTAGGGCATATCATCAGTGGGCAGTGGGTACAGGTTCACCAGGAAAAGATCAGAGCCATTGTGGATTGGCCAACACCCAAGAATCTCATGGAGTTGAGAGGATTCTTTGGGTTATGCAGTTACTACAGGTAGTTTGTCAAGGATTTTTCATAGTTGGGAGCACCACTCATAGACTTGACAAAGAAGGATGCTTTTCATTAGACAGAGGATTCACAATAGACATTCAAGAAAATGAAGGAGGTTATGAGCACATGCCCTATTCTAGCCCTCCCAGATTTTTCTCAGCCATTCGTCTTAGAGTGCGACGCATCAGGGGTGGGGATTGGAGTAGTATTGATGCAAGGGGGCCATCCCATTGTGTTTGAGAGTAGGAAGCTCGACATGTTAGAGAGACTCTATCCTATTTACAAGAAGGAGATGCTAGCGATCATGCATGCTTTAACCAAATTTAGGTAGTATCTGGTTGGCAACAGGTTTGTAGTGAAGACTGATCATAATAGTCTCCAGTATTTCCTTGACCAGAAATACCTTAGCGAGAGGCAGCAGAAGTGGGTCTCAAAGATCCAAGCATTCGACTTTGATATTGAGTATGTCAAGGGAAAAAGGAATGTTGTGGCGGATGCATTGTCCAGGAGGCCTGCAGGATGTTTGATGATGGATATTTGTACAGATTGGAAAGCTCATTTGTTGGTGGAATACTCCAAAAACAAATTTTCTTGTGAGGTGATGACGGGAAAGTGAGTGATGATAGATGTCGGGTTCTTGATGACGTCATTTTCTACAAGAACCGGATCTACTTGGTTCCAGAATCCACCCTAAAAGGGAAGATTTTGAAGGTGTGTCATGATTCACCAACAACAGGGCATTAGGGATACTTCAAAACTTTTAGGTAGATTAGGGAGAGATTCTCATGGAAGGGTCTCAAGGATGACGTGCTGAAACACATACGAGAGTGCAC
>ML785216.1:417953-430596 GCA_009831015.1 Picea engelmannii | reverse complement strand
ATATAAAGGGAGGAATTTGACCTAATTCCTCATTATGCATTGTTATGATTTGATGTTGAGAGTTCCGAGAGGAGGAGGAGAGCTGACCTTACTGTTTTGTGGATTTCTGGAGGAAACCACCACCATTGATCGGTTTCAGTGTTGAGAGACACACCCTAGCCCATCGGAGATACCATCCAGGTATTTCACTATTCATTTCAGGAGTATTCATTGTGGAGGGCGCAACTCAGCCAAGGGGGGCGCAAACTATTTTGAGGTTTCAGAGATCTGCAATAGACCTGTGTCTCGATTGCAGATTCATTTTGACCCAGTAGAGATCTAGCCAGGGCGCTTCCATTGAGCCATCTATCGTCAGATTCTGATGGTGGAATCTTGCATATCGATTCATCCAGCTATTTAGGGCGCAGTCATTCCGGACAAACATTTGGTGTTGCATGCAGATGTTCCAGGGCATATCTAGACAAATCCTTCTGACCTATTTCATCATTTGATGAGACGATCGTTTCGAGCCATATAGCAGTAGATTTTGACGGTGGAATCTTTTAGGGCGCATTCAGTGTCCCAAGAGGGGCGCAAACCCCCCAGGGGTCTAGATCTAGTGCCGTAGAGGTCCGATCCAAGTTCCGACAGACATCCATCCCAGTATAGAGACCAGGGCGCATCTATTGGAGCAGTTTCAAGCACATTCTGATGGTGGGTTCTTCAGATCGATTTTTCTAGCTGGTAGCGGTTATCGTATTTCTCCGGAAATCGCACATTTTTGCTGATCTATCCGTGCATGCAACAGATATGCTATCTTCTTATGATCACGGGTATTTTTGTTATTTGATTGTATTCTAGCACAGATCTAGGAGATTTGACTAACGTCTAGATTCTATTTGATTGTATTCCATGCTTGAACCGCTATTATTCATGATATTGAGGAGTTGACATTCTATACTCTTGCATGCACCTGTATATGATTGTTAAACATTAAATATGCAACATGCACATGTAATAACCAACATGCACCTGCAATAACCAACATGCAACCACAATGACCGAAAGAACATCTCAAACACACGGCTAAAACGCATCCAGAAACCCCTAGTGTATCATATCTGCATGCCAGAGCATTAGAACAGTAATGAAGATCTTGATCATTCGGATCAGGGATATTTCAATGGACTCCATTCACTTGGATCTAGCCATTGCAGAAACCAAAGGATGGGAAGTTCACCAGATGGATGTGAAGAATGCTTTTCTTCATGGTGACCTTTCAAAGGAGATCTACATGGAGCAGTCGTAGGGGTTCATTCATAACTCATATTTAGTATGCAGATTGAAGAAGTCTCTCTATGGCCTCAAGAAGGAACCTAGAGCATGGTATGCAAAGATGGATTCTTACTTTCTTTCACATGATTTTTTTAGATGTAAATATGATTCCAATGTTTACATGCTAAGGACTACTAACTATGTGATGATTTTAGTACTATATGTTGATGATCTTTTGATTGTTGGTAGCTTTGCTTCAACCATTTCTTTGGTCAAAGATATTTTGCATGACAGGTTCTCTATGACGGAAATGGGTCCACTACACTTATTTATTGGTCTTGATATTAGTCAGGATGCTTTCAGCATCAAAATTTCTCAAGATAAGTATGTCAAGGATCTTCTGGATAGATTTCACATGATAGACTATAATTCTGCACCTACACCCTTTTTATCTAGGATCAGACTTGAGGATGGCGGAGATACACCATCAGTGGACAACAATTTGTATCGACAGTTGGTGGGGAGTCTTATGTATCTCACCCACACCCATCTAGATATATCATATGGGGTAGGAGCAGTTTCCAGATACATGTAGGAACCCCATGATCTGCACTGGAAGGCTTCCAAGTGCATCCTCAGATATGGTCAGGGCACCATGAGTTATGGGATTCACTATGCAGTCGATTGTGCATTATATATCATAGGCTTCACATATTCAAATTGGGTTGGTGATATAACAGATAGAAATTCCACATCCGGGTACACTCTTATTTTGGGGTCAAGCCCAATTTGTTGGTCAAGTAAGAAGCAATCAACCATTTCTTTATCTTCCGCAGAGGCAGAATATAGAGGAGTAGTCAACTATGTCATTGAGACACTTTGGATTCAACAATTCCTTACCGATATTGGTATCCATTTTCACTGTCTGACTATCATATTGTGTGACAATCAAAGGACACTGAGACTTTGCAGAGATCCAGTACAACGATAGTGAACCAAACACATTGAGGTCCACATGCATTTCATCATAGATTTAGTACATGACATGATCATTAATTTTCATTTCTATCGTTCCTCTTTACAGACTTCTGACATATTCACCAAGACCTTCATTGAGAAAAAGTTTCAGACTTTATGGGATCGTCTTGCAGTGAAGAACATAGTTTCCTAGCATCTGCCTTTTCTTCTTTTGATGCATTGTCTTTTAAGGGGGGGGTTTGTTCCCATGTGGTTTTCCCTCTTTCCTCACTTTTAATCAGTGTTCATTAGTTTCATTGTACATGAGTACCTAATATGTCATAGTAGTTGAGACTCATTTTTTACTCCATAGTGATGTTCAGGGGGGGTGTTGGAGAAATTTCTATTTTCGGCACACTAGTTCAGTGGGAGTTAACTGACTAGTTCTATTTTAAACTTTCTAATTTTAGATCATCACTATTATGCATGCATTCCTATTATAGGATGGCATTGCATATATGAATGAATATCACTCACTAAGTGAAAAGATCATAATATACATTGATTCTCATTCTCATGTTGTATCTATCTTCCTTTTATTGATAAGCTTTGTTTGTGTATGCTTTAGATAGGTATTCTATGCATGTTTCCATGAAACACTGACAATTTTTTACTCTTGCAATTTAGGTGTCTACATATGATATGGAATTCTTGCAATTGGTTATGTTCTAGGTTTTAAATCTGTAGTAAATTCCAATTCTATTTTCATTGGTAAACTCGGTAGTTCCTCAAGAAAAAACATCAACAAACTTTGATACTACTGGAAAGTCTTCCAATCTTTCTGCATCACCCTTTTTGTTAAGAGGTAATATGGCATACAACTTACATCCCTTGCGCATATTTTTATGTAATTATAGGGAAGAAATAAATCTTGGCGATACTCCTTGGTTTCTACCTACAATTACTCTATTCTGTCCCAAATCATCAATTAACCTTTCTCTTTTTGTCTTACAGTTAAGTATCACTTCATGCGATTCTAACCAATCCATTCCAATCAGAATATTGTAGGATACCAAGGTTGTGATAAAAAGGTTTACACTAGCAATGAAATCACCCAAATTAATTTTACAGTCATTAACCTTTTGTTGGAATGGGGGCAGACCCAGGGTTCAACGCTTAACAACACACCAACAAAACCCTGAATATCGGTCCTTTTGGAAACACCTGCAAAGTAGGCAAAGTCTCACCCAAGGTAGGAGCAGGGGCGGTTACAAGACGCAAGTGTCTGTAACCAGGCTGGGACATAGATCTGTGATAAGATAACTTCACAGAATATTATGTTAACTCTTAGGAAGTGAACATGAATTAGTTTATTAACCTCATTAAGATCACAAAGCATAATGAAAGATAGATAAGTGCAGTAACAACAAGTGATTATGCACCATGAACACTAGAACTTAGCATTGTAAGTTAAATATATAATTCATTTACCCTTTAAGATAAATAAAG
This sequence comes from Picea engelmannii, assembly GCA_009831015.1. Classification (NCBI taxonomy): domain Eukaryota; kingdom Viridiplantae; phylum Streptophyta; class Pinopsida; order Pinales; family Pinaceae; genus Picea; species Picea engelmannii. The sequence goes on along the minus strand of ML785216.1, from coordinate 426,876 downwards.
TACTTAAACAACAAAATATCAAAGCACTAACCAAATACATAACATAAATGACACTACACAAAGAAAACCATGAGACACCAGATATACGTGGTTCACCCTAGGGTGGGGATACATCCACAAACTGCTTCGCCTCTTTATTATTCGCCAAAATATTACATCCAGTCACTCCTGTGAACTAAGCCACATAGTCAAACTTTGCACAAGATAGGAGATCTGGGCACTGAGCAGTAGATCCTCCTTCTTTACCTTCAAAAAATAGGTCAAATGCACAAATACAAAATATATTATCACGACACTTAGCACCTTCTACAAAATAACAGTCGAGCACAAAGCCTCGACTGCATACATTCCTTCTCACATAGAACTACTATTTCACACAAAACTACTTTATTCTACCCTACATTCCTCTTTATTTATACTTTACAATAAGGTCTAAACATGGGGAAAACCCATGGGTCGACATCCCATAAACCCGTTACAAAACCCTAGAGGATCCCTTACTGGGTCCACATAACCCTCAAAATAGGTGAGATCCACGATCTTAGCTCCACCTGGGTGCTCCTACTTCAACCATCTTGTTGAAATCCAAAAGTGGGCCAAAACTTCCAAAATTGACCAAAGTTTCCCCAAAACTTGGTCAAGGGCCAACATGCCCCCAACACTCACCTGTGACTCATTCTGAGTCACTGAGATCTAGACAATGTTTCTTCAAAATCCTCGAGCTTAACTCGATCTACTTCGACTTGTTGCCTCACTTGAGCCTCCTGGAGAGTGAGCTCCTGGACTGTCTGCTCTGTAACAGGCCCTTCTAGGTGTTGTTCTACTGCTGCAACTACTTGATCTAACTGTGAACCTTGGCTATCAATCTCCTTGAACACCTTCCAAGATTCATCCTGCACAGGTTGTAACTTCTGTGTTACTTCCATCACCTTACCCTAGAGGGTATTGATCTGCTGTTGTACTGTGCGCTGCTTGTGGGATCTCTTCATCCTTTCCAATGTTGTGAGCAACTTCATCTATGCTTGCAATGAAAATGCATGTTGTTGCGCCTCTTGTAATTGAGCCTCTAGCTTCTTTAACTCTGGATCCTTGATGAGGAATTCATATGTCTGGGTGCTTATTTCACTCAATTGTTTACATGCCGAGGTGAGGGTTTTTATACTTGCTACTATGTTTTTGGCAGACTACTCCCTCTGATAGCGCACCTCCTACGGGGTGCTCGACACTTTTTGGGCCTCTAGTTCAACTATCCTATCTTGAAACTGCTGAAGGGTCTCTACGAGATTCACTAATTGAGCTTCGATAGGCTCTTTCTCCTCCTGTACCAATCTTGGCACAGACCGACACACTTTTCTTAATTCTTATTTTACCACATCTTTCTCTGCAATAAACTACTTTTTTTCTTTCTGTAGCTGGGCATCGCCAACTCTCTTTTCCTCTTGAATATTCACCTAAAGTTATGATTTCTCGCTTTCATAGGAAGCTACACTGTCCTGCGCTTCTTGTAACTGTACTAGGACTTCATCTTTCTCTTTTTGAAAGGATTTTGTAGCCTTCTCCTTCTCTTCCCGATCTCTATGGAACTGAGCTTTTGTTGCATCAACAAGCCTTCTTAGTTGAGCTAGTTCATCCCCCAAGCCTAAGGTTTGTGATGAGGAAGGCGTCGTAGGCACTGCATAGACCAAGTGAACATCTTGTTGCACTTCCTTCAACTCCCTCTCAGTCCTTTCATATAAATCCACTTGTTTCTCTTTGTATCTCTGCAACATGTCTTCAGAGGCATCCTCCATAGCTCTATGGACCAGACTAATTCTGTCATTAGTGAGAGTGGCTTCCAACTGTGGCTTATTGGCGTGCATTTTCTTCCTTGCTAGAGGCTTATTCGGATTAACTTTCCTCTTCTGTGGGGTTACTGTCCCAATAGGGGGATATTTAGGTGGTGGGGTTCTATCTCCTATGACTGGTGATGGAGGGAGGTCAATTGTAGCTTCTCCTCCTCCTTTCTCTGCTTCTCCTTCATCTCCTTCTCGTTGTCCTTCTGCTTCGTCTTCTCCTCCTCCTGGCGAGCTAGAATCATTATTTTCAGAGTTTTCCTCTTCGTCCTCTTCACCACTCTCTATATATTGGAATTCAAACTTCTTTTTGCATTCCCTCTACTTCTTCATCCCACTGGACTGTTCGACATGTTCATCTCACGTGACCATCGAGATTCCTATAGTATCAGTGTTAGATAAATTTGCATCGATGAGAGGTACAATAAATTATTTTGGCCATTCCTTTATAATCTACTCCATATATTCATCTGCGAGCTTATAGTATGATTGCAAATTTTCCTAGTGCTCATCTCTTCGTGCAGTGTGAATTAAGTGGATATCAATGCAAAACTTCACTATGGGCCGGTAGTGATGCAGGGTATGCGGTGTCATATGAGGGAATGCTTCAATGATGAATTTCAATTGCTGATAATATCTGTGAAACATGACATTAGACTACCACTTCTTTGTCATGTTGTTGGTATACCACAGGGTGGAAAACTAAGCGGCCAAGGGCTCCATAGGTTCAATCTCTGGGAAAGTAGCTCCTTCAAGAATCTTCCAAGCCACAAATGCAATCAATATGATCAACCAACTATAGTGAGACTCATATCCTAAGTCCCGGGATTCGCGACAATATTTCTTTATCACGTTGATGAGGTAGTTCACCCAGTTCATATGCATGCCCTCCACACACTTTCCTGTGAGGTCCACCATGAACCTGGTGACCTGTGTGGGGTGGTTTTTCCTTACTATTTTGCTAGATAAGAGTTGAAAAGAAAGGTGCACTGCGCCATCCTGTATGGAGGCTTCATTGTAGCCTCTCTTCCCCTTTTCTACCTCTCCATAGGATTCTTTGATGCACTGTGATAAAGAACGATCTGAGGTCTTCCCTGGATAAAAATATTGTGGGTCAAGACCCTTCAAACTTAAACCTGTGATCCGGTGGATCATCGTCGGGTCCACAATAATTCTTTTGTCAAGCCATAAATATCCGCCATTATAGCATGACAAAAGGAGTTTAACGCAAGTGTTAAACTCCTGGTGGCGACCAAATTGTGGAATCTTCATTACGTTCAATATGGTTCACTGCACCAACCCCTTGATCCATGGCTATGAGATGAGGTGAGGTTTCTTTCTGGTTGTCTTCGTTAAGTAATGGTGAGGAGCTAGCATGGCATAATTCTTCCAGTCTCCTAAGTTGAAGTCACTATGATTCAACATTGGAATCTGCCCTAACTGACTTCCTACTATGAAAATTCCTTTCAGAATGTACACAGTGAACACATAGTACTCAAAATCACGAGGGATACTGTAGCAGTTAACATTGCCTGCCAAAGGTGGAATTTACTCAGGAAGGACTGATGAGATCTGCTTCACATTAGCCAGATCACTACGGTGCTTGCTTCTTTGTTCAGTTATGGGGTTGATGCGGGTGGAATGACGTTCGGTCAAAGGGGAAGCCTGTAGTCCCCTAGTTGACGACGCTTGAATACCTTCATATACATGTCTGTTGGCCATGAGTTTCCTAAGAAATTCCATGACATACTTCTCTAAGTCGTTGGGTTCGCCCGACATTCCATATTTTAACAGACAGTGGATAGACAAACATAGATGCGGGGTATACATTTAGATAATGACAAAAAGCACAGTTCAAAACATGGATAGTTATTGACTTAGCTCAATCATTCACGGGTAGAAATAAGTGGTCCCAGTTCCATGATCGATGAGTTAAATAAGCAGGGCGGTCGTGACAGATCTTCCAATGGACAAAAAAATGATTCCATTAATGTAAATCTAGTTGTTATGGCACGGTCTCAACGTTAAAAAGCAGTCTATAAACCCCTAAATTTGTTTCCTAACCATTCTAGAGCACCATTCTAATGGTTGGGGCGCCTCCAATGGTTATATAACTTTGCCAGGGCGAATTCCAAATCTGTGCAGACCTACTGTTCCAAGGAGGTTCAAACCCCATGAACCTACCTCCTGCGAGGTTCTGGTCTGCGAAGTCTTCCATTTGGTTTCCTTAACTTCGTGTAGCTTTTCCAACTTAGTATTCTTTTTATTGAGCTTCCTTGCCTTCTTTCCTGTTATTTGAGTCTCTTTAATTGTTTATGGAATCCTCTTTCCATTTTTATTCTTATCTTCCCCTAGCGTAGTGGCTTCACACTGTTGAGGTACCCTCAAAGGTTCTAAAGTTAATATCCCTTTTCTTAACACTTCCTGAGTGGGCACACTTCTCTCTTGGATAGATAGGCCCTTCAAGCCTTCTTGCATTCTTTCAACCTTGATAGATAATTCTTTTGATTTATGTCCCTCTTGCATTGTTAAAATTGCTTTGTTGCCTCGACTTATCCTCTCGTTCTTCTCTTAGTTGGTCTATTTTCCTAGCTATGAAATCCCTTAATTCTTTCTTTTTCTTTTATGTAGCTTCTTCCTCTACTTTCCTTTTGATATGATCCTTCTCAATCCAAGTCTTACCTAACAAAAGTCGGAAAGGGGTGATGTCCTCAACAAACTTAATGACTTCAAATTCTTCTTCTGTCGGTGTTCCATGAACAATAATAGGTATAGTAGTTACTCTTCCACATAAAGTTATCATATTTCCCTTAAGAAAGCCTATCCTTCCTAAAGAAGGTACCACAATAGGTTTTCCCAAAACTTCCCAAGTTTCTTTTGTCATAATATTCACTTGTGTTTCTTCATCTAAGACTATATAGTCTATGTCGAAGTCTTCTATTCTTGCACTTATGCATTGTTTTTCTTTCAAGCTTTCTGGTAAAATGACATCTTTATGAACATCCATCATTTTTTTCAACTGTAATAACATAGTCTGAACTCCTCTAACCTTTTCTCTTTATGAATTTCTAACATACCCTTAGCCTCTTGACTCTTTTCGTAATTTTCTTGTCTTATGTCCCTCCCTTCAACTTTAGCAATAATCCTTGGAAAATCCTCAACCTCATGACCAACAACCTTACAAAAAATACAAATAGGACCTACCCCAGGGAATTCCTTAGCAATATGTCCCAGCCTTCTACAATTATAACACAAATTCAATCCTCTTTTTCTCTTAAATGTTGCCCAATCTTTTTTGTATTGTTCACTTCCCCTAGGATCATAGTGATGGACCTGCAATTCGAAAAAAAACTTTCTAGGTTCTTGCATCCACTTATCAGTCCAAAAACTCTTTCTATGCATAGGAATAACATATCTTTCTCCATTTCCATTAAATTTACTCAAATCAACTCTTTCTTTCACTTACACCCTAGCCCTTAGACTAGAACATAGTCTATTAAACATACCTAAATTCATGCTTTCAAAACAAACATTTTCACTTATCTTTTTCTTACCAAACCTCAAATATTACCTCTTTTAGAATCTTACCTCTTTTCTTCAGAACAACTTACTTCCTTGGCACAAAGCTTCGCAAGTCAAGTAGAGTATTGCACACTTCAGTAGCATATCTACGCACATAGATTTTCTTTTTCTTTACTTCAGTTCCCAACAATCACAGTTTCAGGTCCCGACAACGGAACCATTTGTTGGCATAGGGGCAGACCCAGGGTTCAATGCTTAACAACGCACCAACAAAACCCTGGCTACCGACCCTTTCGGAAACACCTGTGAAGGAGGCAAAGTATCACCCAAGGTAGAAGTCGAGGGGGGGGGGAGTTACATGACACAAGTGTCTCTAACCAGTTTGGGACATAGATCTATGATAAGAGCACTTCACAAAATATTCTGTTAACGCTTAGGAAGTGAACATGCATTAGTTTATTAACCTCATTAACATCGCATAGCATAATCAAATACAAATAAGCACAGTAACAACAAGTGATTATGCACCCTGAACACTTAACACTTAGCACTGTAAGTTAAATCTAGAATTCATTTACCCTTTAACATAAATAAAGTACTTAAGCAAAAAAATATCAAAGCACTAAGAAAATACATAACAAAAATGACACTACATAAAGCAAACCATGAGACACTAGATATACGTGGTTCACCCCAGGGTGGGGCTATGTCCACAAACCGATTCACCTCTTTATTATTCACCAAAATATTACATCCAGTCACTCCTGTCCACTAAGCCACATAGTCGAACTTTGCACAAGACAAGAGATCTGTGCATTAAGCACTAGATCATCTTTCTTTACCTTCCAAAAATAGGTCAAATGCACAGCGCCAAAATATCTTATCACGATACTTAGCACCTTCTATAAAATCACAGTTGAGCACAAAGTCTTGACCGCATACATTCCTTCGCACATAACACTACTGTTTCACACAGAACTACTTCCTTCTACCCTACATTCCTCTTTATTTATACTTTACAATAAGGCCTAAACATGGGTAAACCCATGGGCTGACCTCCCATAAACCCATTAAAAAACCCTAGAGGACCCCTTACTAGGTCCACATAACCCTCAAAATAGGTGATATCTACGATCTCAACTCCGCCTGGGCGCTCCTACTTCGACCAGCGTGTCGAAGTTCGAAAGTGGGCCAAAACTTCCAAAATTGACCAAAGTTTCCCCAAAACTTGATAGAGGGCCAACACCTTTCCTCCAACTTTTTGTTTGGCTCCAGAAGCGAGCTCTACATATCTAAACTCATCTTGTTTGACTACCTTCACCTTAATTATTTTGAGCGCAACACTAGAAACAAAACTCTTTGTAGCTCCTGGAACTATCAGAATACTAAACTATTGATCTGATATCATACTTGAAGTCTTGATCATTGTAGACTTATGCTCAGCCTGGAGGTTATTCACTGCAACATGAATCCTATGGGCCTTGCACAGATCTACTACTGTCATCTATCCTACTAATCTAGAAGTTATCGCCTTTTCGATAGGAACATATCTTTGATAGTGGGGTTCTCCACAAGTCCAACATCCATTTTTAGGGCCGATGCTCCTAGATCCAGAGGAATAATCTGTTGGTATAGGGTTATTAGGTCTTGATCTGTTCTAAATAAAAAACCTATACTGTTGCTATTGCTATTGAGTACAACGTGGTTGTTGCTACGGTGGTGCTCTATATAGAGTCCTTCAATTGGTAGCCTATCCGCATGAAGTAGAAAATACAGGTCCTATGGGTGTATCACAGTGCCCAAAAGTCTATCTAACGGGTGTGTGTTGCTGCGACACTCTAAGTAGAGTTTTTCCTACATGTCTGGAAGGATTCCTACCCTGAACTCCACTTTTCAATTCCTCCTCCACAATAAAATATTTTTGTACTGCATCGTGCAAAGTTTGAGGTATCAGGATCCTCACCTTAGCACAAATGTTGTAGTTGAGATAAAAAAAGTTATTCACCTTTAACTTTTTAGTGTTCAAGTGCAGAGCATATCTTAGCAACTCCATAAATCTAGCCTCATACTCAGGTACTATATGACTACCCTGTCCTAGAGCGTTGAACTCATTAAGCTAGTGTTCAATGAACTCATCAGACATGTACCTCTCTCGGAATCGTTCCTCAAAAAAATTCCCAAGACACGTCTTCAATGGCCATATTCAACTATGGTAAGAGTGTCTTACACCATAGAAGCACGCTTGCCTTCAGCTCAAAAACCTCCATACAAACCTTTATGTTGGAGGTATAATTGCGCAATGAAAAATAGATTTCCATATTCTCCAACCAAGCTTCGACAACTAAATAGTCCGTGGAACTCTAGAACATAGGAAATTTTACCTTCTCGAGTTCTCTATGAACACTACTAATAACTACAAGAGGGAACTATGAACCCTCATTGGGTACAGACTCCCTGCCCTCATCATGATCAAGGCAATTTATCAATGCTTCTGGCATCCTTTGAAAAGACCTCATCATACCCATGACATTGCCCACTACAACTTGTTCCTACTCAGTAGGTTTCTCTTCTCCCTGTGGATCATATCCCTTGGGTGTAGATTTACTTGGAGGAAGCATACCCCTTCCTCCCACACTTCGACGTCTACTCATCCTCCATCCTCTAACCATTATACCTATCATAAAAAACATTCAAATTATATTAGTGATACATCTTAATAAAATATAAATAATTGGAAGTCGTGACGAGTCCGGTGTCATAGAGTGGAATCCACTGTAATACCATATGTAACAACCCTTTAAATATGTTCAAGAATGGTTAAGCAATTACAATGTTATAAACATTAATTATGATATCATAGGGTGATTTTTTTTTTGTTTGTACATAAGTAAGCAATTATATATAGACAAAAGTTCAATTGATAGAATCAAGAAACTTACAAACACATGCAACTATTTTGAACATACATAATTAATAATCATTAATTTAAATTAAAAAACAAACAATGCTCTCGCAATTAAGCAATGCTTGCACAATTTACCCTTTTAATCAACAAGAGCCTTTTAATCACATCACACAATTCCAAGAATCTATCTAATAACGTGAATAAAATAAAAGTAAACATCTTCTTAAAAATGTAAAATCAAATTACCTTACTTAGGTTTGCGCAACTTGCATATGATTTATTATGCCGAATGTGCAAGTTTATTTTATCTTCCAATAACTTATTATTATTAACATAAATTATTATATCACTTTGCTTCCTAGATAATTTATTATAAAAATCATTAACAAAGTGAATAATATCAATAATTATTATAAGTCATTAATATCAACAACATTATGCTTAATCATTATTAGGAATCATTTGTTTAAATTGTTGTTACCCAATCAATAACATATTTGATCATTAATTGCAATATATATATGATGATGATGATGATTAATGTCCACTAAGACCTAATTGGTCTATCGGACCTTAAGAGGGTAAGTGATTACTTGTGATTCTTTAGAATTTTGTTTCTGTGCTCGAAAAGCATTAAGAGAAGCTTTCCAAGATCACCATACTT
>ML785216.1:394688-416759 GCA_009831015.1 Picea engelmannii | reverse complement strand
GCCGACACAACCTGCTTTTTCCAAACATTCTTCTAATTTATCAATGTATATGCCAAAAAGGGTAGGGGACAAGGGACAACCTTGTTTGACTCCGATATTGCAGTTAATCTCTTTTGACCAGCCCTTAGTGTTTTTAAACTTAGTAACGTTCTCATACATCCTTATTGCAGCAACCCTCAACTCGAGAGGCACTTTTATCTCTTCCAACCTATTCCAAAGGTTTTTCCTAGGAACCATGTCAAGAGCTTTCCTAAAGTCAACAAAACAAACAAAAAAGATTGGTTTTAGTATTGCGGAACTCCTTTGTAATGATCCTAAAGGTAACAAGATGGTCCACAGTTGAATGATATCTCCTAAACCCGGCCCGGTCGGCCTTTAGCTCTTTTACCGTGACTTTCTAGCCAAATGTTAATCTTCTTTTCCAAAATGATTCCATAAAGCTTTGCTAAAATCGGGCTAATCATATTGGTCCTATAATTAGAGGGAATGTTTTTATCCCAATTTTTAAAAATAGGAACAATGAGGCTTTGCATCCAAGGTTTAGGGAAGCCCTGCTTGACTGCTAAATTGAAGAGCTTATGTATGTGAGGGATAAGGATTGGCCCTTCGATTTTAAAAATTTCAGCTTGGTAGCCTTCAATGTTCTTATCTTTCCCATTTGTGAGCCGCTTAACTCCAAACTCTATGTCATCTAAAGAAAAAACTTCTTCCTTTGTAGGGACAATAGGAACGGTGTCCATGGCATTAGAGAACTCGTAAAGACTTTTAAGGTAGGAATTCCAGTCCGTTAAGGGAATCCTATTATTTTCGTTAGTATTATATATATATATATATATATATATATATATTTCATTTTTAAATATAAACTATTAACACCTAATCCATTCTTTTGTTTCTAACATATAATTCTTTAATAAAAACACTAACACAAAAGATTTAATAGATATCATCACTCGACATCATAAAATTACCTATATAAATCCTAATTACAATCACACGAATCCTTAACGCCTACCTTTCCATTTCATTTATGATATATAAATAAAATATTGGGTCCTTGAATCCAATCTCTATTCTAATCAAATTGCAAACTAGTTCAAACCAGTAATTAACATCATATGACAGAACCAAACCAAGTGTCAAGTAAATCCTGCCAATAGAGCTTGCGAGGCACACCCATTGTGCACAATGCCTCATAATGAAATTACTTTTTTTTAACTATAAGCATATATACAAATATGTAGTATCTAATCATCCCAGAAACAATTCGACTTGTATTTAATTTGGATGGAGGTAAAAATTTTTAATGGTAACTCGAGGGTAAGATTACATCTGTTTGTTAGCGCCCAGTTGTGAACTTGTTGGAGAATAAAAGGAGTAGAGACGTGGTGAAGATACCTAGACAACAAATTTTAACTGACAGCCTAGAAACGTTGATTTAATATCAACGGTTGTCTGGATTGAAATATAACTAAGATACAATATCTACACTACTAGACCAGTCCCATTTGAATTATCTCGTCAGAATAATCCTACTGCATGTTATGCATGTTACGCAGAGATATATTGGTGGAAAACAAGTGCATAATTACGGTCGATTCCATTATTGTTTATAAAAGTTGTGATCAGAAGTTTCGGCGGAGTTTAAGTGAGAAACGTTTTACTGTCGACTCCATTAAGTGTCGACTCCATTGATACCTCCCAGCCAATGCTATGCGTACTCTTCTTCCCCCTTAGCCCCCTGAGATGCAAAGGTTTCACACACAAAATTTTAGAACTATAGGTCAAGCTTTCCCTCGCAAGGAGAGGCTTCCAACTCTTGCAAATCTTGCAACCTAACTCACACAAGTAAACTAGTCATGGAATTTTTTGACTACATTTCAGTCATCCAATCATAGGGTGCTTTGCTCTTACCTCTCCATTCCTTTTATAATATTTTTCACCTTAACACTTGTCATTTCATGCATAATTAGATAATTTTTAATTATCAATTGAAAGTTTATTCACCCTGTACACATGTCACTCTTCCCTCAAATTGCACATGTTTTATTTATTTTTAATTTAAATAAATTTGAATATTTGAATATTTTCTCACCTCCTGAATTAGTTCCTAGATTTTCTCTTAGTTGTCCCTTTGTTCCCAAATTTCTCTTTTATTGTGTCTCCTAACTAATTTACAATTGGATTTTGATTAGGACTCTTCTCTTAGTTAGACTTTAGAGTCTAGATTGACTTAGGATTCTAACTCTATGTTGACAACCCATTCTCTCATGAATAATTTCTTTTTATTAAAATCTTTTTATTAATCTCATGCATACATTGTGCACATGTGTTAATTTTTGTTCTCCCTTTTCTAGATTTTAATTAGTTTAATTTCCCTTAGACCTATTTATACCATTTCTACAAAATTTTATTAGGCATAACAATTGGACTTAGATTTATTATGTTTCCAATTTATAAATTTGTATAAATTTAGATTCTCTTTCTATTAGTTCTAAGTATTTGTTTTATTCTCTAAGGTCTTCTAGATATTTTATAACTCATTAATATATTCATACGACATTCCCTTCAAGACGCACCTATGTGCTCCAAGGGTGCCACTCGCCAGTTGACTTAGTTTAGAAGTTGTCTGATGCTTGGAGTCAATACTCAACTTGTCGACCTTATGTGAGACTTAAGGATTAATACATAATAAGGAATCCACCTTATTGCGCGCCCCTCATAAATCCTTGTGAATGGTTGTCTCAGGCTGCCCTCACGACATCGTGGACCTCTTTGAGACAAGGTATTCGTTAACCTTCAGTTCAGGTCATGGAAGGAGTGCTATTAGGATGTGATGGGGACATTGACACACCTCTCTCTGATCTATCTTATATATTTGTATGACCCATTTACTCCATAAGTGAGTCACATTAGCAAGATTCACCATGCCTGCATCCACTGTCAAGGTGATGTTAATAATTTTATACATGAAATCCATAACTGAAATCATCATCATAATATAAATGTAATGAAATCAAGTACTCATAAACAGAGTCCATAGTCCACTCCCTGACTCAATCCAGAGTCCAAGGAATTCTTTCGATGCCATTAACATCCTCATCATGTCACGTTTCCTACACACTCAGGAAACCTCATCATAATACATGTCAATGTTATACATCAATATTAATAATACATCAAAATTTCAATACTCAATCATAGTATAAACTCATAAACCAAATTAGATAATCATAATGTACCATGTTTATCCAGATCACTTGCACACAAGTTTCCTTAAATAATAATCAGTGTTATGAAAATGTGGTCAGTGAAAATATGGATGATACACTTTTGTTGATCTTGTGCAAATTTCAAATTTTCCCTGATCTTTACCATATGTTCTTCCATTTCCTTTAACAATTTAGGCCCAATCACAACTCTATCTACTAGATTATCCCAACTTAGTGGTGTGTTGCATTTTATACCATACAATGCTTCAAACTGACTTATCTTCAATGATTCCCGATACCCATTATTATAGGAAAATTCAACTAAATGGATATAGTCCTCCCACCTAGAAGGCTTGTCCATTACATACATTCTCAACGTATATTCAATTATTCGATTAATCCTTTCTCTCTTCCCATCTGACTCTGGGCAATATGCTATATTTAAATTCAAATTGGTCCCAAATCCTTTAAATAACCCCTTCCAAAAATTGCAAGTGAACTTGGGATCTCAATCCAATATTGTTGCCTTAGGAACACTATGTAGCCTAGCAATTTCTCTCATATAAATTTATGCAATATTGGCTGCCTTATGATTTAATTTCACTGGAATGAGATGTGGAACCTTTGTAAGCTTGTCCACCACTACCATGATGGAATCATGTTTCCTCTTTGTCCTAGGAAATTTGGTAATAAAATCGATAGAAACAACTTCCCATTTCCATTAAGGAATGGGCACTGGCTGTAGCAATCCTACATGATGTTTGTGCTCAACCTTTACCTTCTAACATTCCATGCATCTAGCCAAATAATATGTGACATGTTTATTCAGACCATGCCAAAAATATTGGCCTCTTACAGCTGTAATAGTTTTTTGATATCCTGGATGTCTAGTGTATGACACGTGATGCATATCCTTTAGAACTAAATTTCTCAATTCTTTAGAATTGGGAATATAAAATATGTTTCTAAATAATAATATTACATCCTCTTCCTGCTTGTAACCCTTACATTTCTGTTGTATATCATTTTGCTGTAAGATTTCTCTAACTTGCACATAATGTTGATTTGTTGTTACAACCTCTAGAATTCTATCTTTTAAATATTTCATTTACATACTAATGGCTATAGCATGGATTGTATGTACCCTTTTGGTGAGTGCATCATCCACCTTGTTCTCTTTTCCTTTTATGTGCTTGATATCAAAGTTATATTTTCTAAGAAATTCCATCCATCTAGTTTTTCTAGCATTTAGTGATGGCTATTCAAACAAATATTTTAGACCACTATGGTCTGTACTTAATTCAAATTTTCTTCCCATGAGGTAATGCCTCTACATCCTTAAGGCACGTACTATGGATTCCAAATCTAAGTCATGTGTAGAAAAAAATATTTCATGCTCCAATTTTCTAGACTCATAACAAATTACTTGTCCATTTTGCATAACGACACCACCGATCCCTTCCATGCATGCATATGTGCACAAATCCTCATCTAGATATGCAACTTTCAAAATAGGTTCACTAATTAGTAAATCCTTTAAGCACTGGAAATTATCTTCAAACTTAGCACTCCATTCAAACTTTACTCCTTTCTTTTGCAAAGATGTTATTGGGAGTGGAATTTTGGAGAATCCTGCAATGAATCTCTTGTAATAGCCATATAGACCCATAAATGATCTAACCTATGAAATGTTTGTTGGTGCTAGCCAACCATTGATTTCTTCAATATTTTCTGGATCCACTGTTATGCCATCTTATGAAACAATTTGACTCGAATAATGAATATTCTTTCGATAAAAAGCACATTTACTCAATTTGGCATACAATCTCTCAACACTTGTAGCACCATCCTCAAATGTCTCTCATGCTCCTCTTCTGCCTTGGAATAGATAATAATATCATCCAAGAATACAATGACAAACTTGTCCAAGAAATATCTAAGCACCCCATTCGTTAGACACATATATGTAGCCAATGCATTTGTCAACCCAAAAGGTACCACCACAACTTTATAGAGTCCATACCTTGTCTAAAAGGCTATTTCGCTAGTATCCTCTTCTCTGATTCTCAGTTGATGATATACTGAACTTAATTCAACCTTGGAGAATATATTTTCTCCTTTCAACTAATCAAAGAGATCATCAATCCTTAGCAAAGGATATTTATTCTTGATGGTAACCTTGTTCAGATGCTTGAAGTCAATACATAACCTCAATGTTCCATCATTTTTCTTGACAAAAAGAATTAGGGAACCCCAAGGGGAAACACTTGGGCGAATGTACCCTTTCTTTAAAAACTATTCTATATGCATTTGAAACTCTTTTAGCTATGATTTTCTCATTCTATAGGGAGTCTTGGATACTGGGGTAGATACAAGAGTTAAGTCAATAGAGAAGCTGATATCCCTCTTCAATGGTAATATTGGAAACTCCTCAAACACATCTTCAAATTCCCTCAAGACTAGATAATCTTCAAGAGTTGGTTCTTTATCCTTCATTGGCTCTTCCATGTGGGTTTCATATACCTGGAACCCTTTTCTAAAACTTCTTTCAGTTGCAATATTGAAATCTCTCGGACATATATAGGCCTTGGAATACCTTTAGTTTTCTTTGCATTCCCTTCCTCATCAAGACATGCGAAAACCTTTTTATAACAATCTAAAACAATGCGATGCTTTTCTATCCAATTCTGTTGACATGTTTAAATTTTCCCAGAAAAAAAAGGGTACTCCCCGATACATGGTCCCAACTAGACTATGCACCGTTTGGTTTAAGAGACCCATTCAGAATTTGGCCTAAAAACCATTGTTAATTTTTTGGGGGGAGTTTACTGGTTATGGTCCAGTCTACCAATGAAGATATATGATGAATGGATATGCAATGAAAAATGTAGATGAAGACTATGCATTGTAAGAAAACTAATCTATCCTAACATATCCTAGCTAGGAGCACACTAAAGTAATTGGTGAGCTGTAAATGAGACCAAACTCCACATAAAACTTCCACACATGTAGTTGGAATAGAAGAAAAAAACTAGAAACAAGTGCACACACACACACACACACATAACTAGAATAGTCAAAATTATATCAATGCATACGTTAACAACTCAACAATCTCAAGACTTAAAGATATGTGAAATAATACTTAAAACTACAGAATAATATAGAGTGCATAAGATTAATCCATCAGAAAATAAACATTCTTATAGTCCATGTGAACAACATACATATCCACTCGAAATAGTTCATAGCCAAGACAACATCACAAATAAGTGTTCTTTCTTCATAAAACTGGCCATGAGGGCTTCTCAATATTCATTAACAAAGTATAAGTTATTGAATTAGCTCTTGGGTCTATACATTACTTGAAGAGCCCCTACAAAATGGGAATATTCCCTCTTTTATACAGTAGTTTGTAACTCATGCATGACTCTTTGTATTCTTCTTTAAATAAGTTGTTACAAAATTTTTTCAGTTTCCCTTTGCCCAGTGACAAGTGTACAATAAAGACAAAATTGGAGTTGGTTGGGAAAATGAAAAAATAAGAAACAGGTGGTAACAATTTCTAGCGATTATTTCGTCTTTATTCAAGGAATTTTATCCCTAAGGTATGTCTTCCATAATTCTATATGATCATATAGAGATTTGATCCTTCGGTAGACTAGCTATTCTAGTGGTGCATTGTGCACGGAAATGTTATCTTCAAGGGGTCTCATATATTTTAACAATGTTTCCATGAATGCTTGTATCATGGTGTGCAATTTTACAGGCTATAGAAGATGATTCTATATTATATCTATGGAAATTGTGGTGGCTACTTTGATGACTTCTTTTCTGTGATTTGTACTATCGTGCATGTTGTCTACCAGCTCTTTTGTGACTATATTTTTACCAATATCACCTAATTTAGGTAGTTGATTGTGTTTAATAAGTTCCTATGCAGTTTTGTGTACCTTTGAGAATATTTCCATTGATTTAGTGACCTCCTTATCTGCTCTTTGCCTTTTTTTTGGAAACATTCTAGTGCATACAAATATGTCTTCCTTTTTGATGTCGATGGTCAATATATTTTAGCTCGTGCATCAGGATTCTCTGTAATCCACTTGCCAATGTCACTGATGCCCTCTAAAATTGTGTTGAACTGAGTCAGTTGTGTTTTTATTTGATTGTTCTTCTCTATGATTGTAACAACTGGTTGCTAGAAGAGGTGTAAGTGAGCATGCATATTGATAATGGCCTCTTCCAGTTCTTTCCTAACCTTTTCAGCACTGGATTCAAAGCTCATCATACTTTTTTCATCAATATTAACTTGCTGGAGTATTTCTTTCAAATCCCTGATTCTTTCCTCCTTTTCCTGATTTTGATGAAACAACCTCTTGATTTTATCTTCTTTGGTAGTCATGAATGTGGTGCTTGTGGTGGTGGTATCTATGGGATTTTCACTGACATCCCCTATTATAGGAACTTGTGTGAGGACTGAGATTTGCATCCCTTGAGTTGTGGGCACCTTATTCACTTGTTATTGTACGATATTTCTAGTCTTTCTATCATAAGTGAAGATTCTTAAATTTAGGACTTCACTCAGTTTAAATGGGGCCCAAAGTCCTAGTCCTAAACGATCGACTGGTGCCTTTGTGATGGCTTTTGTTATCGACACTTCTTGGATATCAGTATCCATAGGTTGATTTCCATTGTCTCTTGTTTTAGAACCTTTCTTTCATCTCAATTAATTATCTTCTTTCTTCATTGATTCCTTGGCCATTCTCTTATCTTCATCCCTCTCTACTCTATCTATTGTTTATTCCTTATCCACAAATGCCTTTTCTTCAACTTCAGCCTTGGCCTTCTTGGAATCAATCTTTTTCTTCTTCTTAGAAGCATCATTCTTATTCTTAGAGATCTTTTCTTTATCTCTCCTTTTCTTGTCTATCAGGGATTCCTCTTCTTTTGCTAACTCTGAATGTATAGAAACAAAAGGGGGATATGAAGCCTCCTCTATTTCTTCTGTTGTTTTCATTTTGGCTTCTTCCCTTTCCTTTTCTTCGTCTGAAATTTTACCTATGGGTTGGTATATTTCGTTTAATATAAATTCATCATAAGTACATGCATTTTTATGCACCTCTTCTTCATCCCGGATGTCTGTTGTGTATTCCCATTGAAGGCATGTCTTGTAGCAATAGTCTTTCATGACTCCTCTCAGATCATGTATTCTAAATATTTCTTCTATGAAGTGATAGGAGAGTAGGGTATTCACTTCTTCCTGGGCTTGTTTAGTGTTTGAGAAGAACTAATTTCCTATGTAGAGAGAAAATGGTGGCCCTATATCCTTTTTGGCTCGATACAAGGCTCCTCCCACTTCGTGGATTATTGTTTGGTATGCTACTTTCTGGAGAACCAATCTATCTGGAATGAATCATGGGAGGAGGTGAAGATATTTCAAAGAACCATATATTCTTATGTAAGTTCCATGTTCTAAGATGAATTAATCCTCGATTCTCTTAATTACTGAAATTTCCTTATCTGGCATGCACAATGGAGGAGAGAGGAATATGAACTCATATAAAGGAGCCTTGAAATTTTCACACACTTTCTGGTTTTATATTCAATGCTTATGCTCCCATAGAACTTTATAATAGACATGGATTGGTTGGTCTGAAGGTTGCCACTTCCATCCCATTTTGGGGTTATTATGAGCCACACACATAATATCCAAGAGATACGAGGCCATGTGGAAAATGGGGAAGGTCCCTGGTTGGGATTTAGAGATGAATATGATAACTTCGACTAGATTGGCAGAAAATATATCACCCTAGTTGAATGATACAACCCTCGTCTGTGAAATAGTAAATTAATGGTAGATATGACAAAGAGAATTAGGATGCATCTTGTTCTCTGTAGATTTGGCACAACATGGACACCATGTAATGGCATGGATTCCTTAAGGAAGTTGTGGGGTAACCTCCTTTAGTCTTGTGTTTGAACTTATTGTCTGGCTTGTACCATTTGGGACACAATTCTTTGCTAGTTTGCTTAAATTCAACAAGCATATTGTTGTCTAGATTCTTCATTCCCTTCTCTAGATGATAATATTTTGCTAATTATCCAGGATGGAAAGATGTTATAGTCTCCCCTCTAGTGTTGTAGACGTGTCTATTTCCCAGGTATATATGCTTTAGGATCCAAGTGATTGAGTTGGTGCATGGAAAAACAACAGATCGGGTTGAAAATTTAAATATCCATGATTATCTGATGTTTTTGAAGACTCTTAGCTCATCCTGATCTTCAAAATCAATGGTGTAGTTTTTCCTCTTGAACATTTGTGATACTTCACCCCATTTGAGCATTTCTCCTTCTTTTTCTAGGGCACCCAAAGTGTCATCATAAACATGACTAGCTACCTCTGGTTCATCATCACTCTATTTGTCACTTCCAAAATCTTCAACGACAACCATATTGATGGAAGCTTTCTTTCTAGGAGACATGTATGTATCTGCAGAGTAACAAATGGGTACAATGTGAGAAAAATATTATAACTACCATATGCATTTAGAAAGAATTTATTTAATCCTATTAGAGTTCATACTTAAGGAATCACTAGCATTAATGCTAGGTGGAGATTCATCATCTGAATAAAAGAGAGTAATAGTGGGCATGGTGAACAACTTGGTGAAGGTTTGAGGGGGAAAATACTAAAAACGTGCTTAGAAAGTAAAATCAGAGGCTTTGAAGTTAACTCCTCCGATGCAAATTGAAGGAGTTGTTTACAAGTTCTTTGATAATGATTAGTGAAGTTCATGTGAAATCCTCCGAAATTCATCGAGATATTTGGTTCGAAAGTATCTGATGTGTTATCGACCAAGTTAATGCCAACTCCTCCGATGAAAAATATAGGAGTTAATGGAAAGTGCTCTGATGCACATTTCCAAGGTTAGCTTGAAGTTATCTGATGTATTATCATAGAGGTTCTGGGTAACTCCTATGATCATATCGAAGGATTTAACGTGAACTCCTTTGATTTCATCGGAGGAGTTGAGGGAAAATACCATGAAGTCTATGGTATCGGGAAGGTTTAAGAAAGTGAATTTACATTAGGTCGATCAAAAGTATGTGGGGATAAATGAATTTTCATTGCAGTATGGCCCCTAGGGTTGGAAAGTTTCAATGTTGTTAAAATATGGAGTTGTCTCTAGTGCATTAGGGTCTCCAAATAGAGGAAAATTAAGGTGTAGGGTTTGTATTTTAGGAATTGTTCGATGGTAATCAAAATCGATGGAAGAGGCATAAGGTTGTGTAGGGATTAGAGAAAACAAGGAAAATTTGTAGTCATAGTGAAGTTGGGGGGGGAAGTCAAGGTTTCTAAAGGAAACACAAAATATAAAAAATGGATATAATTTTATCCCTAGATAGGAACCCTAACCCTAAGCAAACGAATATATAAGGAGGAAGGTTTGAGAGCTTATCTAGAAATCCAAATACACGTGGAAAGTATTGATTGGTCGATGGTGTTCGAGTCGAAACTTAGTGCATTATAGCTTGGGGTTATCCTTTTCTCATCGATACCTTGGTGAAATGGAGAAAATGAAAAGGGGAGAGAGTATTTATAATTGCCATGGAAAGCAACATTAAATTCTATTATATATGTTTAAAATTGATGGAGTTGATAACAAGTACTCTTATGTACATCATAGGACTTAGTGGGAAGTCCTCTGATGTACATCAGAGGGATTAACATAAATTATGTTTGTTGGTAGGAGTGGATAGATGTAACTCCTTCGATGACATTGTAGGAGTTTATGTTAACTCATCTGATGCGTCAGAGAAGTTATAAGCAACTAGGGCGATACAATTCCATTCAGAGGGGAAAGTGAGAACTTGATCAAGTCTATTGGTAGATTTGGGAGGAAATTCTCCGATATACATCATAGGAGCTGATGGTAACTCCTCCGATGTACGTCAGAGGATTTTAAGTTAACTTAGCCGAAAATAAAAAAAAACCTCGTGTTTGAAAGAATATTTTCTAATTGTTTTTTCTTATGAGAGAAGTCGATAGAAGTAGGTAGAAAATGAAAGGTGTGTTTGGGATCTAAGTAAAGAGGTTTCTAGAGGAGGATTTTCAAAGTCAAAAATAAAAGGGGATCCATTTCTAAAATGAATTTACAAGTGAATTACAATGTAAATGGAGGGTTGTACTAGTTCTTGTCACAACACCAATCCATACCAATCAAGCAGTCATAGGACCCAAGTGGTATGATGTTCCAATATTCCTTAGTGTAAGTTCCATTCATGTTTATAGGGAATTATTTAATAATATTCTTCTCTTGGTTCCTTTAGATAGTTGAATTAACCAAGAATTTGCATGCTTACATTTCTTCAATTTAAATCTTTCAAGCAGATTTGTATCTATATAGATATGATTAGATCTATAATCAATTAAAATAGCTATGGGATGATTATCAATCTTACCTTCCACTTCAATCATGTGGGATTGATAGTATACTTGTATATTGTCCAGGGATGCATAGATCCTTGGCATGAATTTTCCCACATCCTTTATTGTCTCCTCTTGCTTGATGCTATGCATACTATTCATCTTATCTCCTCGTTGAGGACAATATTTATACATGCGATCTCGTTCACATCCACAACACTTTATGTGATGATGTATTGGCCTCTTTCCCAAGGACTTTGTCATTTTCAGATCACTTTGAGATGGATCCCTTGGATGATATGCTTGAGATATATTACTTATGAAAGGTGGTTTGAATCCTTTCTTACCATGATCCATCTTTCCTTTCTTCTTGTCATCCCAGGCCCTTTGGAAAGTTGGCCTTCCCAACAACCATGATTTTTCATATTCTCCTTTATTATTTTCTCCATCAAAATATGGTGGCTTTATTTTCCTCATCTCCCCTTGCTAGTTATTTGACCTATGTCTCCTTATCTGATGTCTGACTGAAGACATGATTGGGATTCTTTTTGACCTCAAAAATTCATATTTTATTTTGGTTGAGTTCCATGGGGAATGATGATGTTCATTCCTTCTAGCACTCCTTGAATATATAAATTCTCCATGATCATCCCTCCTATCCTGAGATCTAGATACTTCCACTTGCCTTGCACTAGCTTCCTTATTTGTGCCAAAATATTTGTTGACTTGCTTCTAGAGAATCTTCATTAATTGTAGTATCTCCTCCTGAGATTTCATGATCCTTTCATTATTGTCTCTATAGCTCTGCACTTTTGTTTGCAGGTTTCTCATAGTTACAGGCTCCTACCCATCTCTTCTTCCATTAGACTTTGTCTCATCATTACTAGTGTTGACATTCAGACCTCTTATTTCTTCTTCGTGGTTGTAGGACCCTTGATAATCCTCCATATCTGTAGTTCTCATATAGGAACTAAAGTATTATTTTTTGTATCTCTAATTTTTCAAGAATGTGCATGCAATAATTATTGTTAGAATTGGGCACATTGTAAAATATTTATTAATTAGATTACAGTTTACTATTCACATCAGTTTATGAAGAGCACAATGCAATGAGTCAAAATATGAATCCTTAAACAAATTCTTCTCTGAAATATCTCTCTAACGACTATACTCATTCTGAGTTCTGAGTTCTGAGCAAAAAGTTACAACATTCACAAGTTGTAATTTCCCACTCACTTATTGTTACAAAAATCTCTTTATTACTTAAATTTTAGCACCCAATTTAAAATTTTGGGTGGATAGATTTCTTCTCCTCCTCAAGTCCTTTCCAACAACTATTTGTTTTCTCAAATTTGAGATCTGATCTAAAATTTATGGTCCAAGGAAGTTTTGATTGTTTTTCCCAATTTATCCATGTATGCTATAGGTGTCTTATTTCTCTTTCTGCACATTTTTACATACCCATATCCCAAATATGGCTCCATGGATGTCTCTTGTGGCTCATAATATTTATGTAGACTGCTCTTGTGCCTCTAATGGAATTTTGAGCAATGATTTATTCCCTCTAGAAGTAAACTGGTGCTTAATTTTCACCTTAACTATTTCAGCTGTAAAATTTCTCATACGAGATATATTTTGTGCGTGAAGTAGCTCATTGGATAGATCTCTCTGAGTTATTTTATTTGTTCTGCAGAGACATATTGTACCTTGGTACACTCTATTCTTGTGGGTTTTTATTTCCTAAAAATGTATTTTAAGGATTTAAAAATGCCCCGCAAGTTCTTGAACTTCAAAAACCCAAAAAAATCAGAAAATTTCATATAAAATCGACTATTTTAATGTTAAAATAGACCTTTAAATCTAAGAATTTGATCTCAAATCAGGTGAAATTCGAGTTGTTTATATGATCTCCATCGACGATCGACAATCAACACATTCCTTTGGATGCACACAACATTTTTCCCAAATTTCCGACATGATCGTTGACCATCGGTCTATTCCCTTGACAATCGATTTGCAACTCAACACTAAACTTGTCGACCCATCCATCCATTGTCGACGATTTTTATTGGTGAATGAAACTCCTCACCAATTCGGACAACACCTGACCATTGACCCATCGGTTGTTGGTAGTTTCTCTTGTCAACCACTTGTAACAAATTTCTAAGTCGACTAACCCGATTGTCAGTCATCGAACATCAGTGATCCCTATTGATTGAAAAACCACTTCCCCAGCTCGGTCGACTCGACCATTGGCCACTTCTGGGATGATGTGGAAATTGCTAACATGGCATGACATGTGGATGTTGATGTGGCATGAAACATCATCTTGAGGTGTCAACTTGGATGACGTGGCATGACATGTGGATCCTAATGTGGCATGACACATCATCACCCTCTTTCCTTCATCGACCATCGACCGTTTCTCTTGGACAACCTGAACACCTCGCCGAATCGGTCAATGCTTGACCATCGGCCCATCAACCATCTAAAATTTTTCTTTCTCAACTCCAACACTTTTATGAATCGAACGACAGTCGACCATCGATGATTTCTATTTGTGACCAAAACACTTTAACAATCTATCTGACCCAACCATCAGTCATTGACGATTTCCTTTGTCCAACTCCAACACTTCGAAAATTTTCGACCAATCTCCAATTAATCTGTGTTGTTGATCTATTATTATAATTGATCTCAACCGTTGATATTCTCCACTTTGAAAACCTCCAAATTGAATCTTGGTCGTTGATTGGCCTAAACCTCCCAACGACCGAAAATGAAACTAGACCATTGATTTGATCCATATTTGAAACAACTGAAAATGAATATCGGTTGTTGGTTTGATCCTTTTTCCAAATGGCCAAAAATGAATCCCGGCCGTTGATTTCCCAAACCTTAGAAAATCCAAAATCCTTATAAATTTTTAAATTTATCAAAAGCAATCTAGGTCATTGATCTGTAGATCGAAAACGATTTTGGCCGTCGATTCTTCAAACTCTTCCCAGCTTCGTCGACCTCCATTAAAAAGTGAATTTCGACCTTGTAGGACAAATATAAATCAGTAATTCGGTTGATTGATACCATTAAACATCTCAGACAATTCTGAGGAAATTATATCTTGGATTTTCTCATGAATTTGGGGATTTCTCTCTAGTTATCACCATTTTTACTCAAATTCGTCACAAATCAAAATTTGTGACAACAAATTTTCCCAAATTCACATCGATTCTTGGCCCATATGGGTCAAGTGTTGAACTTAATCTCCGATACAACTCTGTAACGTACCCATCCCCCAATTGGGTCACGTCACTTGCTAAAAAAACCGAAATTAAATATTTGATACTAAATCTAAGTGCAGAAATCACATACATCATGAAATTCAACTGTCTATACTAAATATAAATGTATAATCAACTACTCTTACTATGCACTACAACAAAACTAATTACATACATCATCATTCAACCATGAAATAAGGATTTTAATGCATCTTTATTCTCACAACAAGAAACAATAACTCAGATAACTCAAAATATAATAAACAACAAGCTATATCAACATTTAACATGAACAAACAAAGCATTAAGAACACTTATGTTAAGAAGTATGCAACCCACTGCAAAGAAAATCATTCCTCCCAACCATAGCCTTGTTGTTCCATTTCTCAAGAAAAATACACCCTAGATATGGGGCTATGAATCCACAAGTGATGGTGGCCCCTAAGGATGGCTAATGCCCCCCTCTCAATAGTCAAAACTAACAACTAATTCTAGTCCACCAACTCGCTTCCCCTCAACCTGCACAACTCAAGGGATGGATTCACCCTTTACTGCTCATAGCCCCTCAAGCCTTTCCACTCCCCTCCAGGGCTTCCAACATAGATTGGATAATAATTCTTCTTGTTGGGACCTCAGTAATTCTACAACTGCAACATGAATTCACCCAGCAAAAAAAACACATTCTTCCTTGGTGAATTTCGAATAACACATTACTCCTAGGCATGAAGCCTCTTTCTTCACAAATTTTCAGCTCCAAACAAATGCCACACTTTCCAACAAAAACTACCTTCAAGCTTCAACACTAAGAACTTCTTTTTTGGGAAGAAAACTTCATGTAAAAATTGCTCTCTATGCAAAAACGTGAATGTGTAATTCTGGTCTCCTACCTATATGAATTTCCTCTCTTTCTCTTGCTTTATTGAATTTAACTCTTCCCCAAGATGATTGTAATCAACCCCTATTCTCTCAATAACTATGGGATGTGACTCTCACACCCACCTTCTTACATGAATTCAATGATTGGGCTCTAGAAAACTCAACAACTAATGAAAGGTTCATGCTAAGGATAATTTAGAAATAAATTAGAAATGGGTTTTGGTTTAACAGACATGGTTAAACTCTCCCCCCCCATTGGACCCCTTCCCTCTCTTATGTATAATTAGAACCCAAATCTCCATCGATGTATGTTTGTATCCGGGGATACATTTTATTCATTATATTCATTTTACATCATTTACATATTACATTG
This sequence comes from Picea engelmannii, assembly GCA_009831015.1. Taxonomy (NCBI): domain Eukaryota; kingdom Viridiplantae; phylum Streptophyta; class Pinopsida; order Pinales; family Pinaceae; genus Picea; species Picea engelmannii. The sequence continues at coordinate 400,589 of ML785216.1, read as the reverse complement.
TTTGGCTCTCGGCCATATACTACATTTACAATTTACATCACTAATTTGGGGTTTGAAAATGGGGATGTTACAATAGTGGTGGACATTGGTTGGGAAACTCTTTTAGCTATAGATACCACCATAATCAAAATATATTAAGCCTCTCAGGAAGATATATTTAAGCTCATGGAAGAAAATAGACAAATTAAGGAATGCATAGCTAGGCTAGATAATCAAGTTGAGTATTACAAAGCCACAAAAAATAATTAGGTAGAATTTGTTGGGTTTTCTAAAATGAGAGAAGATCAAATTGTGACATTGATCCATGACTTCTATTAGCACATTCATGTCTACAAGGAATTATCTGTTATCATTGTAGTGGTAAATAGAAGTTGGAATGGTGAATTGTATATATGGAGAAGAAGAAGAAACAACTAGATGAAACTGTTAGTTGTTAGATGAATGCACATCCACTACACAAAGATGAAGTGAGTATGATATCCTGTAGTATTAGACATGTTGATTTCATCCTCAAGGATGCATTATAATATTTTGACCCGTTACACAAGGAAATCATAAAAGCCTAAAAATTGCAAATGTGCACTAGATGTCATTGTTCTAGAATGAAAAAAAACATCTTCCATTAAACAATCTTGTAGAATTATTGTGATATTACATTGAACAAAAGAAGCAATGAGATGCACATGTTAATGACTTAATGATGCCAATCCACATTGAATGATCTAAGTTCATGGAAGAGCCAAAATACAACCAATGTCTTCTTAATGGATCATACTCATATGCTAGGACATATATATGATCACAGAAAAAAAATGAATTCATAAAATCAATTAATGAAAACGTAATATTTAATAATGTTTTTGAATTACAATCGACATATAAAAGGGTGACGAGGCATGTGAGGGATCAAGAATAAAGATGAAGAACCATTTTTGTAACACCTTTTGGGATCCTCCCCCATATATATCTGTTTTAGCTAATCATAAAGGATTTCTTTTTTTAAAGAGGAACTTGAGAGGAGGATTGTGTAATCCAAGTTTCAAGCTCCAGTTGGGTGAGTATAATAAAATAATGCATAATTGGGACTAAAGAATTGTGTAGTTTATTTGTTTCTTTCCTTCATGACTAATATGTGAGTATTTTTTTTATGAATGTGTATTCATTGTTTTTATATTTGCTATCATGTTTAGATAATGTATAATAGATTATTGAATGTATAATTATGAATTTGTTGGTTTGTGCAAACATATTAAATTTGAGATTTCATTAAAATATAAATGTGTGTTTTAATTTGTATTTTATTGGTTCATCATTTGAGTTTATTTTTAAATAATTAATTTTTTTAATTTTTTTTTATGCACACAAACACCCTACAAACCTTACTATAGAAACACAAAAAAATTTAAATAATCCAAAAAATAAATAAATTATAAGCCAATGTTACAATTTGGAGGAATCATCTTAAGGATGTAGATTGCAATTTGGGAATCTTAATTTGATGCATTCAATGTGATAGCTTAATCGAGACATTCACTCACATTAATAGATGGGTGATTGAAGGAGAGCCTTCATTTTATGGATATAGAGAAGAGGACATCGAATCCGAGGAATCCTTGAGTGAGTGAGAACACCAACCATAAGATATCCCACCCCAAGAGGTAACGGACATGCTTGACCTACAAGAGAAAAACTCAATTATTCCCCAACAACGTCGGTATTCCCTCAGAATTATTTTCAAGGATCGCCAGAAAGACTAATAAATGAGTAGGAATTTCCCCTATGGTAATTGTATACTTACCACTATAAAGACGTCTAATACTAGAGTTGAGAGAAATCCCCCACATTGAACTTGTGAACGAGTTTGATTCCATAATCGAGAATGTTCCCTCTGAAAGAAGAGAATTAATTGAACAAGCCATATGTGACCTCATAATACAAAATTTTCAACATAACCCATAACTCAACATTCAACCAAATGGAACAATAATGGTTGGATAGAAACCAACTTGGCTAGTTGAATATTACTTGCAAATGGTTGGTCAACTACATGATTTCCCTAAGAATGTTGAAATATATTTTCCTATGTATAATATTGATGAGAAGGTTTTAGTAGAAGATCATATTAAATCATATGTGTAGGCCATTAAGTTATTAAATTTCCATTGGGAGGATATTGTCTATAGACTCCTTTTAGATTTGTAGGGACACCATTGCCTTGGTTTTATAACTTTTCTATGTGATTTATTCATAATTGAAAATAATTTGAAAGGATCTTCTTAGAATAATTCAAGGAGGATTAAAACCCTCGAGTTCTCACATTGGAATTGATTAAAGTGAAAAATCATCGTAAGGTGAAAATTTGGGATTTCAATACTATGTTTTAAATGACATATACACATATCCTTGAAGCAAGATAACATCCTACTCAAATTACCTTGCGATTTTACCTCAATTCATTTAACTCCACCATAGAAATTTAATAAAGAAGGATAAAATCCAATATTTGAAATTTACCTATGATGAAGCCATTAAAATAGAGAAGGAAATGCCATTTCTATAAGTAACTTGAATTTTAAATGTATCTCTTCCATTAACTATCCATCAAAACAACAATTCAAACAAAACCTTGGCATTATGTAATACCCTGGTTTTGAGTCCCCATATTAAATAATGTATTTTGTTTATCTGATAAAAGAACAGAGTGTCCAAACAATTAAAGAGGTTAATTTGCTTAGGAAATGTAATGTTTTGATAATTATTAATAATAAAATACATCATTGGCTGCTAGACGGATAAGGACAATAGTTATAGGGGGATATGATTCCATGAGAGAGGGGGATTAAGGGGCTAATTCATTTTATCATATTTATTTACCCATAATTTGTTTAATGGAGAGAAGTGGTTACATGTGCTTCTTGGGGAAAGGCCATGTCACTCTTGATTTTCAAGTCAATATATAAACTAATCTTTGGGTTGTTTGGGGGTTCATTAATTGTTCATAGTTCACACTCTTAATTCTATACTTTCCATTCACTCTTTCAATCATTAATTATTTTTCATTCCTCCTAGATCTTGGTGGGGAAATGAAAATATAATTTATGGGAGAGAATCCATTGTTGGTTGGATGTAGTGACTACTCATGTATTCTAGCCATGAATTAATGCCTGCATGTCTGAGATGCATTGATAGGTACTAAATTTTATTCATAGTTGCGAGTCCTGAGAGTCCCATCATGAAGATTCTTGACTAGATGCACTGGAGCCCTGGAAGGAGGTGGATAGCCTAAGGGACTGTATGGAAGAAAAGGGGGTCCATTCTCTTGGGTTATGCAGGCTAGAGATAAGAGAGTTGGTGTTCTTTGGATTTTTGTGTCTTGAGGAACCTCTGAGAGCTTGAGTGTTGACTGGTTTGGTAAGCTGAGTGACACCATGGAACCTTCCTTGTGGATTCATAGCCCTAGCTTGGGGCTGACATTGTTCTTGAGACTTAGAATAACAATGTCTATGGTTGGGTGGGAAGTCCTTGGTCTGCATCCAGTTGGTGAATCATTTTGTTAAAGATAAGTTCTCTCTATCATGTGCTTCTCTGATTATACATTTATTTCTGTTGTGTATTAATTATTGTCTCTAATATTTGTATGTTATAATATGCATGCTTGTTGGTTATTGTTGTGCATGGAATTATATTCATTTCTTTTATGTTGTATCATGAATCTTGATTATTTCATGTGATGTTATCAGGTCTCTTTCATTCTTCTCTATAAATTAAATATTATCATAATTTTAAATCATTTTAGAAGTGAGTTTTTGGAGTAGTGTTCCCATCTCGGGGGTGGATGGGTACGTTACACATTACCTCTAATAGCCGATGACACCAACACAAACTTGGGTGAAGTTCACCTATATATTGAGGGAATGAAAATAGTTTAAAAAATATGACAAATTAATTTGTTAATCTGCATTGACGATATAACAGAGCCTTAATGAGTAGGAGTTTTCTATACAACAAAAAATAAAATTACTACCAACACCCCAACCTATTCCATGATAACTACCTTAGTAAACAATCATAGTTCTTTGGATGGGATAGTTGTGGAACATTGGTGCATATTTCACTAAGACCTCAATGTTCCTAATTCCTAAATGATTTGGATATTTTTATAGAAAAAATAAATGAAGGAACTAACCAACCACAAATGAAGATTGAGAAACCAAAGCCAACTCCCACAACTAAAATGGTGCTTTGGGATAGTCCCTTGTTTTCTAATACTGAATATTATGAAGAACAAGGTGGGGAAGAAGAAAATGAAATTAAAGAGATAGATGTTGGGCAAGGGTGTAGTGATTATACACTTCATAATAGAAGCATGAAAACATTTATTCTTGATATTTCACCTAACCCTTCCACACTAAGAGCTATTCCATCTCAACATTATTCCTTCCTTGATATGGGATACATTATATTGTAGAATATATGAAGAAAACTAGAGAATAAATTTCCATACTTGACCTTTTAAAAATTAACGACCAAGGATAATTATTAGTAAAATCTTCAAAGGAATGCCTGATGAATAGGAAGGTGTCCTCTTTAAACATAAACATCAAAAAATAATCTAAGTTTAGAACACCTCCTTTTCCCTTACCCTTCACCATTTTCAATCACAAACTTCAAAATTATCTAGCGGACTTAGGTTCCTCAACAAATGTGATACCACATTTGGTATTCCAAAAGTTTAATGCTAAACAAGTTAAGTCTAACTTGTCGATTATTCAACAAGAAAAATATGAAATGAAGGTCTTAATCAAGCTAGAGGATGTTTTCATCTAGGTAGGTTTGGATCCAAGGGTACACCAAGTACTAAACATATTGGTTGTAGGAATTCCAAAGGCTTATGACATGCTCCTTAATTCTGACTAGTCACAAAGTATGGAATGATATTTTTCCAAATACTAGTCTCACTTGTGGCTTCCCTGGAAAGTGAAGTTGAATAAAATTTAGATAGATAGAGAGAAACCTATGAAATATACCATGATTGATTCTATAGAGAAAAATGAACCAATCACACACCTTCAAATTGACCTTGATACCTTTTTTTTATTGTGCCATCCCATTCTTCCAACATGACCTAGGGGTCCACCCTCCCTCAATCTCAAACCATCACTACTCCTACCTAAAACATAGTAAATGATGTAGATAACTCAACATCCCCCAGGATCTAGTAACTTTACTTCGATGGGGAAAATGTAGTGCTAATGAAGTAGCCAATTAGATTATTATTGATCCCAATCAAAATAACACTACTTTGTCTCTTAGATTATATTTTTTATACACAAATAATGCTACCAAATGTGATCTTTAGTTCTAGGCTTGTAGCAAGAAATAGATTTAAATATCCATGGCTTGATGGTATTTGATGATTTTGAGTTAGTAGTTAAGAAAGTTAAGAAACAAATACTAGTGTAATTCTCCTTATATTAAAAAATACAAATATAGGGCCTTGGACTTGATTGCCTATATCAAAATGTTTCAATCTTCAATACATACCTTAATCTAAAAAATAAAATAGACGATTCAGTGGTTGCTACAACAATTACTCAACTTTAACCTGCCAAATATTTTCAATGGGATGAATTTTCAGTTGAATTGGCCTTATGTTATGATCCTTTACCCTTAAACTTAAATGATATTAAAAATTATGATACTTTATTTATCAAAATAACCTTAAGGTAGATAAACACATTACAATGATCCTTATGGAATAAATACACTCATGTTCACCCACCTCTTAAGGTAGGGAAAACTCTCATTGATCTAAGCTCCAATACAAAATATTCCAATACATGCCCCTTGAGGAGGATTCCATTCTTACTTATATCTATCTATGAAACACTAATCATAACC
>ML785216.1:333011-350492 GCA_009831015.1 Picea engelmannii | reverse complement strand
ACCTGATGGGGGGAGTATGGAGGGACATGCATTTACTTCATGTCACTTCCATCTCCTCTTCTATTCAATTCCAAAGTACAAGACAACCAACACTCACCATATCATTAACCATGTAATCAATTTCTAATCCATTGAAACATGTGACCATATTCCTTTCCCAATGCGCCACTCAAAACACTTACGTTAACCGTTTCCAAATCCTTATATCATACCAAATGCATTTCCATATCATATGCGCCCACAATAACTCAAATGCAAATCGCATAACCATTTAATAGTTAGGACTAACACTAACATGTTTCATTTTTAATTGCACATAACTTCTAACATAACATAAACATAGGCCCTTTCTTTTAGGATTTTCCCCATAAGTTTCTTCCCTTTGTTTTGATTATGTCATTACTAACATATTTATTGTGCATGTGTAACCATGTAACAAATCATGGTGACATGATTAAACATAACAACTGTAAATATGTGTCAATCACAACATAAAAGTAAAGCTTTAAATAGTAGAACATCCCATAAAATGCATCATCCACTTGTTACTGTATCCAAAATGAAACCATGACTGCATCGTCAACCATATAATACTTTGTAAGCAACATCGAAACAAAAAAATAAAATGTGTGATATGACTATCTTTGAGCCTCCAGTGTACAAGGGGGTCCCACCTACTAGTATTATATATTATTAGCATAGTTTAAATAATAGGGATTTAACAATACTTTGCAGGCGAAATTCCTTGTTGCGATTTTAATCGTCAACAAACTGGTGTATCCACAGGGAAATCTATTTCCAACAGATTAAGAACCCAAAATATATGGTTTTGCAGACCAAGAACAACATATCAAGAAGATATAACCAGAATGATTATGTAACAGGGGGGAGTGAGCGGATTTAATGGAAAAATGACCGGGAATTTGGGAATAACTCATGGAAAGTGTTAAGTATGAGGGGGTTTATCCTTGTGTGCATAATCATTCAACCATAATTTTCTCTTGACTTCAAGGAGAATTTTTTTATGGAATTGCTCTTTTAATTTTGAAAATGGATGAAGAAACAGAAATCAGAAGCGGGACGTAACCAATTATATCATAAGACAATAGTGAAAGCAGATAACAAATTCAATGATGCCTTCAGGGGGAACATCATAAAAACCCTCTAAGCTTGATTGTTATTGACTAACAATACCTTGCAGAAGTGTCACTGTGGCAGAACTGATCCAACATTTTATTCTTGACCAAAAATTTGAAATAAAAAAGAACAAAAGTAAGAAATTTCATAACAAAAATGAAACTGCAAAATTTAAAACAACATAAATGGAATGACAGAAAAGAAAACAACAGAAGGAAAACTACTAAAATAAAAGAAGAATTGAAAACTCTTTTAAAAATAGAAATGAAAAATGAAAAATATTAAAATGTAAACATAACTAAACTAATAATATACGGAACAATCCAGACAGTGTTAAACTCTTCAAGTTGGTTCCACATAGTGTTTTAAGTGAAAACCATTAGTGTTGTAGGAAAACAATCACTCTTGTAAATATTTTAGAATGTAAGAGTTTGTACCCAGGACAAAAGCGATCTTGAAAGGGCCCAACCATAATTTTTGAAACTTTGAGTGTCTTCCCCTATCAGCGTGAGTTGAATCCCACAACAGTAATTTCTCATTGACTTTAAAATTGACAGTCTTGACACTCTTGTTGAAATAATTATTAACAGTCTGATGTCTCCTTTTTATACTACCCAAGGAAAACATCCTTTTCTCCTCTAAAGCCAAGAGTGCATTCATTCTTTGTGAAACATCGAAAAAATTTAATTCTTCGATCTGTAGCATTAACCTTAAGGATGAAAGTTCCAAATCAGTAGGCAGGATGACTTCTTAACCATAAACAATATGGAAAGGAGTGAAACCAGTGCTCACCTTGGTGGTAGTTCAATATGCCCAAAGGGCATAAGTGAGGAGAGTGTGCCATTGACGAGGCTTATCTTCAATGCGAGTTTTGATGATTCTCACCAGATTCTTGTTGGTAGACTTGACCTGCCCATTTCATTAAGGATAATAATTTGATGAGGTGAAATGTTTAACCCCCAACTTAGCTAAAAATTGGGTCAGCGTAGCAGATAAAAAAGCGGGACCATTGTTTGTAATAATTTCCAAAGGAAGACCAAATCTAGAAAAGATGTTATTTTCAAGGAAATAAATCACCTGATCATTTGTCGAATGTTTAAGCGAGACAAATTCAACCCATTTTGTAAAATATTCTATGGTTGCCAAAATAAAGACTTGTCCTACTGAAGACGAAGGATTAATATGACCAATAAAATCCAATCCCCACTTTGAAAGAGGAAAGTCTAGGAGGATAGGTTGTAACAACATGGATGAAAGGCGTTCTTTCCCAGCAAATTTCTGGCACTTGTCACAATATATCGAAAAAACATAAGAGTCACAAAAGATTGAAGGCCAATAATATCCTTTTCTAATAATCTTAAAAGTTGTGGTTTTAGTAGAAAAATTACCTCCTACATGAATAACAGAATTTGAAGAACCATGAGTTTCTTACAACAATTTGTGTGCTTCCTCATTGTTTACACAATGGAGAAATATACCATCAACATATCTTTGAAACATGAAGTCTCCTATAATGACATATCTAGTAGATTCAAGACAGAGCCTTCTTCTTTGGTGAGTGTCTAAGTTATCTGGACATCTTTGGTTTTGTAAATGGTAAACCAAATTCTTATACCAAGGATGTTCGGACACAAGAAGGGTCTGATTATCAATCTAGAATAGTGTTGATAGGGAAGTATCATGTTCATCAATTTATTCACTAGTTTCAACATGATGAGATAAGTGAAGGGATAAGTCACGTCCCTTGATGGTGGTAGAATTCATGATAGTTTAATCATTCTCCTGGATCTTGGAAAACCAATGTGCAAGATTCTCTGAAAGATAAGTTTGTGAGAGAAAAAACTTGACAGCAGGTAAAGGGACTTTTACCAACATATGCTTACCTAAGATGAAGTGGAATTTTTTTTCAATATCCTTAACAAGAGAGAAAACATGTTTTTCAATAAAAGAATATTTAAATTCATCATCAGATAGGCTTTGAATCATGTAAGCCACTGGTTTTTCATTTCCTTGGTCATGACATTGCATGAGGATAGCATAAATTTTATCCTCTGTGGCATTAGTCTATATTGTGAATTCTTTCTCAAAATTCGGCTTCGCCAAAACCGGTGTGGAACTGATTGCTTTCTTGATCCCTACAAAATAATTTTCGACATCATCTGTCCAAGAAAAAGAATGATCTTTCTTAAGAAGATTATGAATCGGTTTGACCATTAACACAAAATCAATAACGAACCTACGGATGAAGTTAATAATACCCATAAAAGCTTAAACCTCCTTCTTGGAAGTGGGAGCAGGCAGATTAAGGATAGAAACAATCCTTTCAGGATCAATGCTTATTCACGAATCAAAGACAATGTGTCTAAGGAGCTTTCTGTTGGTAACGCAGAAAATAGAATTAGAAGGGTTTATAGAAATGCCAAATTCCCTTCATCGCATGAGAACTTTTTTAATATGACCAAAACGATTCGATCGGTTTTTAGAATACACAGCTAAGTCATCAAGATAGATCTGCATGATATTTCTGATCAAATTGTCAAAATATATTTGCATAACTCTTTGAAAGGTGGCACCTGCATTAAATAAGACAAAAGGCATACATTCATAAGAAAAGGTGCATCAATGAGTAATAAAGGTGGTTTTATATTTATCTTCCCTTTTTACCTTGATTTGATTGTAACTAGAGAAACTGTCAAGTAAGGACATCATTTGTGACCTTGCCACTTGCTACAAAATCATTTCCATATTAGGAAGTGTTGGCATGTTTAACAGGAAGAATGTGCTTGTCATTGATGGAAAGAACAACAACGAACCAAACCTTGAGAGTATGCAACAATCAAAGCTTAGAAGAGATAGAGATAACACTTTGCACTTTCTAGAAGTGCAGCCGAGGTCCAAGAGACGGACTCGCAGGAGGAGAAAAGGTCGAGACCTTTGAACACTTAGAAAAACTTATAAGTTAGAGAGATCAAAAAGCTCAGGAGTAAGAACGACAGTGGTTGTTGGATCACCAATCCTAAATACCTGATGATCATTAGATCAATGTCCAGTGACCAGAGGAAGCACAGAGGAGAAGTATAGATCTAATCCGTTGGATCTGAACTTCAATGATCAACATTCATTGGATACAAAAATAAATGTACGAAGGACAAGCCTTTTGATGAGTGTAGGAGAGTGGAATTTTCAAATTTGTGAAGTCCCGAAGTAAGAAGGGGTCATCCATCGTCAAGACTGATAGGTGGCACATGATCCTCAACTCTGGAGAAAATCACTTCGATGATTTTTCATTTTGAGCCTTGAAAAACCCAAAGTCTGGAGAGCCGGAGTAAGAGACAGTCGTTAGATTAGTTTGAAGTGGAAGATAGGATAAGATAGAAAAGTAGCATTGCAGAAACATTGAGCCGTCGTTTTGAGAACATGATCGATGAACAACGTTTAGTTCGGGTCTAAAAGTTGCAAGGAGGTTATTGTTTAGGGATTCTCACTTCAGAAGAATTCACAACTTGAAAATTCGAAATACCCAAAGTCCCGAAGGCCGAAGTCCCAAAGTGAATGAGGATCCACGTCAGCAAGACTACGTTAGCAAGGACACATGGCACAATGAGACAATGACAATGTCAAGTTGATTTGACATTTCAGGTACATGCAAATCACAAATCCAAGTGACACATGGAAGCTACTAGGCTCATGACACATCATCAAGTGACATAAGTAAGTGACGTCACTCCGGGAGCTTCACTCTGGGAGTTTTACTTCGGGAGTATAAAATGAAAAAAGCTTCGAAGTCCCGAAGTGGACATGAGATGTTCGATCTGAAAGATCACTTCAGGAGCATTCTCATCCGTCGATCTACTCTAGTGGAAGGATAGCGTAATTTGAAATCTCCGAAGTTTGGAGATGTGAAAGGATCGTGATCATTGATCCAAAGGGGACACGCATCGGTGGATTGTCAGCTTCGGGAAAAAGAAAAGGAAGGTTGAAAGTTTGGAAAGTTGAGATTTCCAAACCCCTAATACCCGAAGGGATTGTGACTATTGATTCGAGAAGACCATGTGTCATTAGATTGTGTACTCCAGGTGAAATGTTTCGAGAGTAATCATAGTTTGAGAATCGAGACTCCCGAAGCTCGAAAGGAGAAATTGATCTCGTTCTTTGGTTTGGAGGGCCACATGTCACTTGGTCGTTGATACTAAGGATTGCGCGTGGATGGAGGAAAGAAGGAAGGAAAATACAATAGATCAGAACCGTTGATCGATGAGAACCGTCAAGATCATGAGATCAATGGTCACATTGCATTGTGGGGCCAGTACATTCTCGGGTTTTAATTTTTCTTGAGCAGGCCGCAATCGAAACCACAATTTTGGAGAAAGGACACATGGAGGCTTGTAGTGAATTGTGGGGAGAAATGCAATTTTTCGTCAAACCGCTAATGGACGCACCCGCAATTGCGTGTTCACATGTCCTCATCACCCAAGGTCATATCAAGGGAAGAGTTAGCACATTTCTAAGCTCCACTTCGGATTTCAGGAGATCGAGAGTTGGGAGAGTCGGGGTGACTCACGATAGATGACTTGAAACGCGAAGTCCCAAAGTGATTGGCCCCATGTCATAGCCAGCGGTCACGAGAAGGAAGGGGCTTAGGATCCAAAGGAGGCAAAACTGACTGACTGTAACTGCCAGAGAATATGAAGAATTACGACTAACAGAGAAACAAAAGATTGTCAGGATAACTGCCAGAGAAGCTAAAGAACCTTGAATAACGGATAGAGAATATGAAGAGTTCATATGATGATCATGCAGATGACTTGACATGTGAATGAAATGAAGAATAGAGAACAATTGGTGTGTTTTTGAGAGTGATGTTGGTGAGTAGGAAGAGACTAAGAGAAGTACCTGAAGTGGATATCAGAGATGCAGTGTATAGCATGCAAAGGCAACATAGAGTATAAAACCAAGAAAGAGAAGATGAACAGAATGAGTGTGTGAAGCAGGATAAAGAACAGAGGATAGAATCAAAACAGAGAATAGAAGATGGAAGAGGTCGAGGAGTCATGGAGTTGTAACAGACCATATCAGAGACAGAGCAAGTAAGTAAATTTTTGCAAGATTCAATTAGGGTGGTAGGGTGGTTCTAGGGAGGATTGTCGTCCTCTAAATTCTAGTTGGTGCTAGAAGATATTCAGGGGGTTGGTGCTTCCTTCTAGTGGGTGCTAGAGAAACCTGGGAGTTGGTGCTAGAGAAATATGAGAGTTGGTTCTCTTTGCAAGTTGTATCTTTCTATCAAAGGTTGTAGCCTCATATTTGAGTTGGAGCTCAAAGACTATGATGTACATGAAAGTTGAAGCTTGATTGATATCCTAAGAAGAAGAGGTTTTCTCCCTTTATGGGTTTCCTCATGATAAATTTGTGTCTCTGTGTATTCTGTGTGATGGATAAAATATTGTTTATCTATGCATGTTAAGTTATTAGTAACATATTAAATAATAATTTATAAAGATTCATAAAAGAAAATAAAAAATTAAGCGTATATTATAACTGATTCACCCCCCCTCTTAGTTATATTTCCAACAATTTATATCAGAGTTGGTTCCTTTTATTTAAATGTATATTAGTAAGCTTAAACATGACAAGTCACGAAGGAAATTCAACCAATAAGGCCCCCCTATTCAATGGAACAAAATTTTCCTTCTGGAAAGTTAGGATGAGAACCTACATAATGGCTTTAGGTGCAGATGTCTGGGATGTGGTAGAGACTGGTTATGTAAAGCCAATTGTACTAGCTAATAAGAATGAAATTCTATAATTCATCTTCAACACCAAATATATGAATTCTATTCTGAGTGGGCTTGTAGAAGCATAATTTGTCAAATTCATGCACTGTGACTCAACAAAACTTATGTGGGACAAGCTAATAAGTAGTTATGAAGGTGATGAAAAAGTGAAAGATGAAAAAATTCAAACTCATAGGCTGAAGTTTGAGCAGTCAAAGATGGATGAAGACAAAAATTCAGTAAGTACTTCTTACATATATAATAACTTGTCAACACTATGAAAGGGCTAGGTGAAACGATAACTAATTCTTTTCTAATCTAGAAAATATTAAGATCCCTTCCTGATAGATTTAAGTCAAAGGTCTTTTCTATAGAGGAAATAGTTGATCTCAAAACGTTGACACTAGATCAACTTCTTGGAACCCTAACTTATTATGAAATGAGAATCACCAAAGGTAAATCCACTACAAGAGAGGTATCTTTTAAAGTAAATAAAATCACAGACTCTGATATAGATGAGATTGAAGCAAATTTTGTGAGAATACTGAAGAAAGGATCAGGAAAATACAAAGGTAAACTTCCTTTCAAATGTTTCAACTGTGGTAATATAGGTCATTTTGCATCTAAGTGTCCTCACAAAATAAAGGATCAGAGATATGATGATGAAGGGAAGCACAAACACAAAAAGTTCTATAAAGAGAATAATTTTAAGAGAAAAAGCCTTTGTGTAAACAATGATGATGATCCCTCAGATGATGAAAGCAATGACTCTTCTATTGAAGATAAAATAAATGATATCATGCTAATAGCATTAGAATATATAAAAACTGAAGATACAGGAATTGAGTTTGTTGACTGTGAAGTAGAAGTAGATCTTGAAGGAGAACTTGTCAATGTCATCGAAGAGATTGAGAGACTCAGAGAAAAAAAAAGAAAACAAAAACAGTTACTGCTCAGGTATGAGAAAACATGCAAGGAACCATCTGAATAAATTAATATGTTGAAGGTTAAGTTAGAAGAAGCTAATAATATTGAAGACATCCTCAAACAACAATTGAAGGAAGCTGAAAAAAAAGGTGAAAAATTGGAAGCTGAAGTAGTGAATGTCATAAAAGATCTAGAGAAATTTCATGCCTTATATCGTCAAAATCTGACAAGTATTAAAGCCTAAGAAGGATTAGCTTCCATTCTGAATCAAAAAAGGAATTCAAAGTTGAAAATTGGTTTGGGTTATGAAGAGGGATCAAGTAGTGGTCATGTAAGCAAAAAAGAATCCATCAAGTTCGTCAAATATACAACTACTGACAACAAAAAACCTACAGAAACAAAGGAAGAGAATTAGCCACCAAGGAGGAGTGAAGGAAAAGCTACCAGAACTGAATCTGAAGAACAAATAAATAATACACTCTCTACTAAAGAAAATCATTAGCATGGAAGAAATTGACCTGCTCAAAGAGGACAACCATTTTCTAGGTAGAAAGATTTTTTCTATGGATATTGTTTTTACTGCTCTAACTTTGGCCACAAAGCTATAAATTGTTCTCTAAGATTTAGACATGAGTAATCAAGACAACCAAGGAATAAATACCTATCTCAAAAAAGAATGAGATAGCCAAGTTAAAACAAATCACAGACTGCAAATCATGTGATGGTTGGGAAAAATACATGGACTAAGCATACCAATCATTATGATCCTTTGTTCAATGAACCAGAATGTTACATATGCCATAATGATGGAAATAAAGTTTCATACTATCGCTTAAATAACTATAAGCCAAATTCAAATCACAGAGTTGAAAACGTTGAGGTTTGGAAGAAGAATTAAAATAACAAGTGTGGATTGGTGTTGTTGGCTCTAAGACAAAAAGAATCCTGGTATATTGAAAACGGATGCTCCAGTCATATGATAGGTGACAAAAGTAATTTCCTATCACTCAAGGTAAATAAATCAGAAAGTGTGACCTTTGGAAATGATGCTTCAGGAAAGATCAGAGGTAAAGGTCTAGTAATATTAAGTAATGGAAGAAGAAAACCTCAAGATGTATCATTTGTTGATGGTTTAAAGAATAATCTTCTTAGTGTCGGTCAGATACGTGACAGATGATGTGAAGTCACTTTAGCTTGCAAGAATTGTAAAATAAATACAGTAAACACAAGAGAGCTACTTGCAAAAGGGGTTAGAACCGAAAACAATGTATATGTTCTGAAGGAAGATAAGGAGAAATGTCATTTAAGAAAAAATGATGAAAGTTGGTTATGGCACAGAAGGCTTGGACACTTGAATTTTGATCATATTTTCAAATTGAATAATGAAGGTGTTGTGAAAGACATTCCAAAAATATCTAAGCCTAATAACTATGTATGTGAGTCTTGCCAAATGGGGAAGCTGACTCATGCTCAATTCAAATCGAAGAGTTTCACATATTCAGAGAACTGCTTCAACTTGTTCATATGGATCTGTGTGGACCATCACGAAAAGAAGGAACAGGAGGAGAACGTTACTTTATGTTGGTCATTGATGAATTCTCCAGACGTACGTGGGTTTCCTTTCTGAGAGAAAAATCTGATGCATTTGAGAAGTTCAAAACATTTAAGGCAATATCCAAGAATTAGAAAGGAAGAAAGTTAAAGGGAATTTGCTCAGATAGAGGAGGAAAATTTATGTCAAGAGATTTCAAAGAATTATGTGATAGACATGGAATTAAAAGAGAATATACTATTCCAGGCACTCCTCAACAAAATGGAGTTGTAGAATGCCAAAATATATCAGTTCAGAAGATGGCAAGGGCTATTATGAATGAAAGGGACATTTCACAAACCTTTTGGGTGGAGGTTGTTCACATAGTTGTTCACATTATAAACAAAGCACATCTAAGGTTGAACAGTGATAAAACTCCACATGAGTTGTGGTTTGGTCAACCTGCATCCATTAAGAACTTCAAAGTATTTGGAAGTAAATGATACATAAAAAATAATGATGATCATCTAGGAAAATTTGATAGTAGAGATGATGAAGGTATCTTCTTATGATATGAAACAAACAGTAAAGGATACAGATGCTTTAACAAAATAATGCATAAATTAGTAGACTGTATTGATGTTCGAATTGATGAAGAAGCTCCTGTAAAAGATCAACAAAGAATAAGCACTAAGCCAAATGAAAAAGATGATGATAATAATGAAAATGAAGAACAACAAACCCCAGAGTCATAAGAATATGATGAACCAGGTGATGAAGACACACCCAGATAAGAAGAGTCAAGACAACAATCAACATCAAATCCTTCCTCCATAATTACTCAAGAGATTCATCCTGAAAGTCAAACAATTGGTGAGAAAGACAAAGGTGTACAAACTAGGAGGAGGATAATCAAAGACACCGAGCAACCACATATATCCTTCATATCCATGGTAGAACCCAAGAACTTCAATGAAGCCAGTGAATATGTAAATTGGTTAAAATAAATGAATGAGGAACTGGACCAGATTGAAAAGAATGACACTTGGGAACTCATTTCTAGGCCATCAAATAAAAATGTAATAGGATCCAAATGGGTCTACAAAAATAAGATGAATGATCAAGGAAATATTGTAAGAAATAAGGCTAGATTGGTCTGCAAAGGATATGCTCAAATAGAAGGACTAGACTTTGATGAAGCATTTGCACCCATAGCAATATTAGAAGCTATTACAATGTTTCTTGCATATTTTTTTCATAAATAGTTTAAAGTCTATCAAATGGATGTCAAGTAAGCTTTTCTAAATGGAGATCTAAAAGAAGAAGTCTATATGGAACAACCAGAGGGTTTCCAACTATCAAATAACCCTGACTTTGTCTGCAAGCTAAAGAAAGCCTTATATGGGTTGAAACAAGCTCCTCGTGCCTGGTATTACAAACTGGATAAGTATCTTCAAGACAAAGGGTTCAATAGAGTAACAGTTGACAACAATCTATATATCAAAATAGAGGGTAATGATTTTCTCATTGTGTTGGTCTATGTAGATGACATCATCTTCAGAAGCAATAATGCTTCGTCGAGACAATGGTTCTCCTTTGCCATGCAGTTTGAATTTGAAATGTCTATGATAGGGGAACTGTCATTTTTCCTTGGTCTACAAATTACTCAGAGGTTTGAAGGATTATTTCTTTCTCAGGAGAAATATCTAAGAGAAATGTTGAAAATGTTTCAAATGGAATATTCTACACCTATGAGAACACCTATGGTCACTAGTTGCAAGTTAAGCAAGGATGATGACTCACCTAATGTTGATCAGAGTTCCTATAGGTCTATGATAAGCAAACTATTGTACATCACATCATCCCATCCAGATATAATGCATGTTGTTGGAATGGTAGGAAGGTATTAGGCTGCACCTAAACAGAGTCATTTGTTAGCCGTCAAAAGAATATTCAGATACTTGAAAGGAAAAATGAACTATGGCCTATGGTATCCTAGAAACCATAATTTTCAACTACCAGTTTATTTATATGCTAATTGGGCTAACTGCGTGGATGAAAGGAAACACCTGAGTGGAGTTGCATTCTTCTTAGGAGATTCTCTTATAGCATGGTTAAGCCAGAAGCAAGGTTCCATTTCTTTATCGACTATAGAAGATGAATACATTGTAGCCACCACTTTCTATACCCAAGTATTATGGATGATTCAGACACTTGCAGACTTGGAGGTAAAGTATAATGCACTAATTCCAATCCATTGTGATAATACTAGTTCATTTAGTGTGTCAAAGAATCCTATATTTCACTCCAAGACAAAGCATATACCCATAAGGTATCACTTCTTGAGGGAACAGGTGACCAACACTATTGTTTCTTTGCATTATATTCCATCCAAAGATCAGATTGTTGATATCTTCACTAAACCGCTTGCAAAAGATCATTTTGAGTATCCACGCCAGAAGTTGGGCATGACCCTATTACCATGTTAAATAGTCCATCTGATCAGGGGGAGTATGTGTTGGTTGAATATCTGATACCTCCACAATATACCGTAATCACTCAGGGGGAGCATGTTTTCTTTGACATTGATATCAAAGGGGGAGAAAAGGTGTGGTTTGGATTCTACAGTTGGAGGTCCAAGCAGAATAGTGCAGTCCTTCAGGGTTGCCATCAATGCCAAAGGGGGAGATTGCTGGCATTTTTAATAGGAAGAATGTGCTTGTCATTGATGGAAAGAACATCAAAGAACCAAACCTTGAGAGTATGAAGCAATCAAAGATCAGAATATATAGAGATAGAGATTTGTGCTTTCCAGAAGTGAAGCGAGGTCCAAGAGACAGACTCACAGGAGGAGCAAAGGTCGAGACCTTTGAACACTTAGAAAACCTTCTAATTCAGAGAGATCAGAAAGATTAGGAGGAATAATGACAGTGATTGTTGGATCACCAATCCCAAATACCCGATGACCATTATATCAATGTCCAATGACCAGAGGAAGCACAGAGGAGAAGTACAGATCTGATCCGTTGGATCTGAGCCCCGAGGATCAACATTCATTGGATCCAAAAATAAATGCATGAAGGATAAGCCTTTGGATGAGCGTAGAAGAGTATACTTGTCAAAGTACTGAAGTCCCAAAGTAAGCAGGGGCCGTCCATGTCAAGACTGACAGGTGGCACGCAATCCTCAACTCCAGAGAAAATCACTTCGAGGATTTTTCAGTTTGAGACTTGAAAAATCTGAAGTCCATAGAGCCGGAGAGCTAGAGTAAGTGACAACCGTTTGATTAGTTTGAAGTGGAAGGAAAGGTTAAAAAAGAAAAGAAGCATCGTAGAAATATTGAGCCGTCGATCTGAGAACATGATCGACGAACAATGTTTAGTTTGGGTCTAAAAGTTTTGAGGAGGTTATAGTTCAGGGATTCTCACTTCAGAAGAATTGGCGACTTGAAAATTCGAAATACCCAAAGTCCCGAAGGCCGAAGTCCCTAAGTGAATGAGGATCCACGTCAGCAATACTACATCAGCAATACTACATCAGCAAGGACATGTGGCGTAATGAGACAATGACAAGTGTCAAGTTGATTCGACATTTCAAGTACATGCAAATCACAAATTCAAGTGACACGTGGAAACTACTAGAGGCTCATGACACATCATCAAGTGACGTAGATAAGTGATGTCACTCCAGGAGTTTTACTTCGAGAGTTTCACCACTAGCAAATGAAAAAATCTCCAAAGTCCCGAAGTGGACACGAGAATCCGATCTGAAAGATCACTTCGAGATCATTCTCATCCACCGATCTACTCCAGTGGAAGGATAGTGTAATTTGAAATCTCTGAATTTCGAAGACGTGAAAGGATCATGACCGTTGATCCGAAGGGACACATCGGTGGATTGTCATCTCCGGGAAAAAGTAGAGGAAGTTTTAAAGGTTGGAAAGTTGAGATTTACGAACCCCGAATACCCAAAGGGTTTGTGACCATTGATTCGAGAAGACCACGTGTCGTTATATCGTGGGCTCCGAGTGAAATGATCTGGGAGAAAGTAGAGTTTGAGAATCGAGACTCCCGAAGCTCGAAAGGAAAAATTGATCTTGTTCGTTGGTTTGGAGGGCCACATGTCTCTTGGTCATTGAGATTAAGGATCGCATGTAGAGGGAGGAAAGAAGGCAGGAAAAGACAATAGATCAGAACCGATAATTGAGGAGCACTGTCAATATCATGAGATCGATGGTCCCATCGCATTATGGGTCTAGAACATGATCAGGTCTTAATTTTTGTTGAGTGGGTCACAATCAAAACCATGGTTTTGGAGAAAGGATGCATGGAGGCTTGCAGTGAATTGTGGGGAAAAAAGTGGGTTTCCCTCAAACTGCCAATGGATGTGTCCGCAATCGCATTTTCACATGAACTCATCACCCAATTTCATATCAATGGAAGAGCTAGCACATCGCTAAGCTCCACTTCGGATTTCAGGAGATAGGGAGTTGGGAGAGTCAGGGAGACTCATGATAGATGACTCGAAACGTGAAGTCTCGAAGTGATTGGCTCTAGGTCACAACTAGCGGTCACAAGAAGGAAGGGGCTTAGGAGACAAAGGAGATAAAACTGACTGACTGTAACTGCTAGAGAAGACGAAGAATTGAAACTAACAGAGAAACAAAATATTTTCAGGATAACTGCCAGAGAATCAAAGAACCTTGAATAATGGCCAGAGAAGATGAAGAGTTCGTATGATGATCAGGAAGATGAATCGACATGTGAATTAAATGAAGAACAAAGAATATTTGGTGTGTCTTTGAGAGTTATTTCGGTGAGTAGGCAGAGACGTAGTGTATAGCATGCAGAGGCAACACAGAGTATAAAACCAAGAAAGAGAAGTTGAACATAATGAGTCTACACAGCAGGAGAAAGAACGAAAGATAGAATCAGAATAGAGAATAGAAACTAGAAGAGGCTGAGGAGTCATGGAGTTGTAACATACCATATCAGAGAAAGAGAAAGTAAGTGAATTTTTGAAAGATTCAATCAGGGTGGTAGGGTGGTGCTAGGGAGGATTGCAGTACTCTAAATTCTAGTTGGTGCTAGAAGATATTTGGGGAGTTGGTGCTTCCTTCTGGTGGTTACTAGAGAAAATTGGGAGTTGGTGCTTCCTTCTGGTGGTTACTAGAGAAAATTGGGAGTTGGTGCTTCCATCTAGTTGGTGCTAGATAAATCTGAGAGTTGGTTCTCTCTACAAGTTGTAGCTTGCTATCAAAGGTTGTAGCCTCATATTTGAGTTGGAGCTAAAAGACTATGATTTACATGAAAGTTGGAGCATGATTGACATCCTAAGAAGAAGAGGTTTTCTCCCTTTATGGGTTTCCTCATGAGAAATTAGTGTCTATGTGTATTCTGTGTGATGGATCAAATATTGTTTATCTATGCATGTTAAGTTATCGGTAACACATTAAATAATAATTTAGAAAGATTCAAAAAAGAACAAAAAGTTTTAAGCGTGTATTATAACTGATTCACCCCGCCCCTCTTAGTTATATTTCCAACAGGGAGAGGAAAGTGATATTTTATGCTATCTCGATTCAATGCGCAAAAATATATGCATAATATGATATGACCAGCTATATTCCAAATGGGAACCAAATTTGAAACCCATTTAGAATACTTTATTGGAAATATGATCCCATCCTTCAAGAGTTTTTCCAACTCCTTTCGAATAGTTGCTTCTAGTGAAAGGTTGATAGGTATTTGTTTTTTCCTAACTAGTTTTATGCCCTCCTTGATAGGAATGACATGTTGTATAAGATAAGGATCAAAACCACAAAGATCCTCATAAGACTAAGTAAAAACATCTTTAAATTCACCAAGTAGTTTGGCAAACTTCATTTTTTCTTCATCAAAACATTGGGCACCTATTTTAAAATTCTTTGGAGACTTGGGTGTTCCAATGTTCAAGGAAATAGTTTCACCCACCTTCCTTTTTGACTCCTCTTCTTTATGTTTCTCTTTATTGCCTACATCACTCGATGAAAATGAACTCTCTAGAGGAGTCAAGCCCTTGAAAATCTTGTTATCTTCCATGAATATAATTTCCTTAGGCTATAAGGTTCATTTTGAATGAAAGAACATATGTTCTCATCACTAGGGAACCTGCCATGATTCTATGTTGTCAGGGATATGTGGATGATATAGAGATTGAAAAGTACATTCAGGCCTGTGTGGAAGAAGTTGTCGATTAGGAGAGGATGCAAAAACAACTAACGATTAGCCATTGAGTTCAAATCCCTCTTAACATGAGTAATGTTGAAATATAGTAGGTTCGATATTAGTGCCCAAACAGTTTGGGTGTAGTGTTTCATCAACTTGTTGCTAGGAGAGTATATCTTGCATACAAGGTTCACAACAAGCTCGGAATCCCCAAAAATTGTAAGGTGACCACAACCCATATTATAGGTGTTTTCAATGCCTAATAATAAATCTTTGAATTCAATGACATTGTTTATGCAATAAAACTCCAACCTATAAGAAAAATTATGAATTTCTCCCACAGGAGAGTACAAGATAATGCTAGCTCTATTTCCTTCATTAGATCATGAACCATCAAAGTGCATATGCCACATAGTGTCGTCTAAGTCAATTTGTTCCAAGGGAGTGTTATCCTCCTCAGAAAAGATGGAATACACCCCTAGGTCCTCTTTGATATAATTCACATTAGGTTGTGGAACACTTTCTAAGTAAGCTGAAATCCTTCCCTCTCTAAGGACTATGATGTTTTTACCATTCCGAGGAATGAATAAGTGTGTCCTATCGAGTGAGAGGTATCCACCCGTCAAATCTTTCCAATCTCTTCCTAAGATGATTTATTAGTTTCTTACTAGCATATCAATTACCTGAATATTAAGGGTTGTTCTTATTTCAGGGAGTGCGCACAAAACCAAGGTCACGTCCTTGATCTCACCTATGGTCATTTGTTGTACACTATTATAAGACACTATGATTCTGGTGTTTTCATTTGTACAATACAAGCCTAGCTCTTCCATAATAATATTTGACATTACACTTGGGCTCGAATCGCCGTCGATGAGGCAACAATGGGCAATCTTATCCATAATCTTTACAAAAATATAAAAAGGGGGATTTTTTATAGGGTATCTAAAGTTATGTACACCTACTTTATTTACAGATGAATCCTCTTTCTATACAACATAAGCTTTTCCTTCCATGAATTGTTTTATATGCCTATGTTGTTCAGGGACGACAACCATGTCCAGAAGGGTTGTATCTACTTTGATGTTGGCCAACTGATTTAAAATATTGTATTTGTAAGAGAAGAGAGGGGGAATAATTCCTTGACTGTCATGAGCCTTAGGAACCTAAATGATAGAAACTATGAGAATGATCTTGGGCTAGAAGAATTGTGGGGAGGATCATATTTGACTTTGGGAGCATAGGATTTATTCCTAGTATTGATGATCATGACATCTTTTGGATCTGCAAAATCTAGGACATTGATGGTATTTTCAGGTCTTTTACCAAAGATGTTATCTCTGGCACTCTTCCTTACCTCACATGTACTTTCCTCATGGTGTTCCTCACAAAAGTTACATTAAATACGAGGCATGATAGCTTTAGGCTGGAAATTATTTTCATTTGGATTCCTAAAGGGGGGTGCAGAAGAGGATGAAGCTCCAGGGGTAAGAGGGGAGACATTTACCTTTCTCTCATATGCTTCATATGATTATTCATGTCTTGTACAAACTCTAAGAGGGCGGACATGTCTTTCTATTTAACTAATTATCCCTAAGGAAGACCTGTTCTTTCAAGTTGTTCTTCATACTCTAAACAAGTATGCAGAGCAGAACCAAGGTTATCAATGGCCTTTTCCTCAAGCCTGTGATGATAGGGGGAAGGTAATGCATTATAATAATGCATGAAAGCGGCTTGTTTATGAGGTCGAATGAGTTCAAGGATTTGATTGTATAGCTTGGTGAAACACAAGTTGAAGGAATTGATGGTCTCATCATCCTTATAAGAGATGTTATTGTATTCCCATAACTGCTCAGATGGGCTTTTGGATTTCCCATAGGTGGATTTGAACCAATAGACTAACTCCTCC
>ML785216.1:317745-332329 GCA_009831015.1 Picea engelmannii | reverse complement strand
TATTCAGATCTTACTTGGATAAATCAAGATAGACGGGAATATCAACCTATGTTTATAGCCATTAAAAATTGTTTCCTAATCCACAAGTATTGGTTATAAGGGCTTAGGCTGATTTTTTTATAAATGAAAGATTGATGAAAAATTCAATGTTTATGTAATTTTTTTAATATAACAAATGCATAAATAAATGTAGAGATAGAAGTAAAAATACCAAGTCAATAACCAACACAGATGAGACGTAAAGCAATATCTTATTTCATTCCAATTTATCAAAAGACTTGTTCTCTTGACAAAATTCCCTAAGGAAGTTTGGACCAAATTCAAACTTAGATGTCCCCGATGAAAACCATACAAAAGGACGTCTGACAGAAAGTAAAAAACCGAACTTTAAAAGATGGATCAACTTTCCATAGATTGTTTCCCACTC
Source organism: Picea engelmannii (assembly GCA_009831015.1). Lineage (NCBI taxonomy): Eukaryota > Viridiplantae > Streptophyta > Pinopsida > Pinales > Pinaceae > Picea > Picea engelmannii. The sequence goes on along the minus strand of ML785216.1, from coordinate 331,902 downwards.
GAATATGCACAATATCCTTTATTAGTCATGAAATTTAATTCATAAACAAACAAGTCTACACAGACTATCAAAGATATATCAACACCTCTGAAAAGCAAGTGTCTAAATGATGTAATTCAGCCTTGAATCTTATTGTCTACAATAGGACCTTGCTATCATAAAAGAGAATTAGGCTTTCAATGAATTAAAGAATGAATGAAAACTGAATTATCTCAATGAAACTCAAGAGAAGACCTTAGTATGCTTTCTCCTTCTATCCTCCTCTTGTTCCTCCTCTTTTTTCCTTTAAGAAATAATAATTATTTGAAGTAGTTAAACTACCTCTTTAGTCAAGTTAACTAAAACTCAACCAACCTTTTAGTTTAGGGAAGAAATTAATAAAATAATAATAAGGGTCTTTAATAAATAATAACTAGTAGGTGGGGCCCCTTGTGGCTCCCTTTAGTTTCCTTAACAAGCATAAACACAACTAGTTAATCAATCAAACATATCCCTCCTTGTGGCTCCCATCATCACTCTAATAATTTGAGAATTAATCTCAATGATATTTGAAATCATATCCAAAAATATAATATCCAATATATCCAAAAATATAATATCTCACTGATAACATGAGAGAAATCATCTCTCAAAGTCATGCAGGATGAAACAGATTTGGCAGAGTCATTTGAGGGAGAGGGGGGGGGGAAACAATGACTTTTCCTTTATTAGGATCATGGTGGGATTTGTTTTTTAACCTCTTTCTTGCGTGTGAATACTGTACTGGTGAGTGTGCAGGGGCAACTTGGACAATTTGGTTAACAGGTGGAGGAGGAGAAAGAAGAGACAAATTGGGCCAGCCACAATGTTAGGAGATTGTCGGGTGGAAAATCTCTTTCCATCTATCGTTTTCAGGGACTTCGGGTTGTAATGAGGCATGAGGGGGAACTGGGATACCAGGGACATGCGGGGATTGGAAATGAGGCCTTTCTTGCCTAGGTTAGACCACTCCTTATCCAATCCAATTAAAAAATTCATCTTGGAACAACTGGCTCAAATCTTGTGAGTTTGCATCAAAATGTATAGAAAACCTTGGCTTTCTAGGGCCCTTGTTCCAATTTCCTCTTCCCCTGTTACCTTGACCATGTCTACCTCTATTGAAGAAGCTCATTCATGTATGCATTAGTTATTAGCAACTAGTTTCTTCAACAAAACATACATGACATCTCTTTACATATGAAACAAAGTTTGGCTTAGCAACACATCAGACTCATGCAATCCAATCCATAAAATCATTTAATACTTGTCAATGAGCAGGGTTTGCATAAGGGTTATGGCATATATGAGGGATTATATTGAGTGAAAAAGTGGTAAAATGAAGTGGGGTAGATCATGATTATTTATCAACAAATCATCAAACAATCAACTATAATTCATCCCTGTGCCATCCTTCAACTTCTATAATACAAACTTTTCATTTAACTATAATTTAATTTTAAGAACATGGTGTGGAGAGTGAATCTAGGAAGGTGAGGGGACTTGTAATGTTCTTAAAAGTGAGAAAATGGCAGGGAAATAATGAATACTGTTCATAAAACAAATCAAGTAATCAATAAACATAACTCTATTCTCAATACAAAACATACCAACACCAATTCAATAATTACTGTGTATCAAAACTGTTCACTGTTCCACATTCAAATTCTTCAAAAATTCTCAATTAACACAGTTTTCAATCATACTCATAATCAAAACGACTTTCAACAATCTTGTTAAGAGAATGCTTGGTCTCTAATTTCTTTCCTTTCATTTTAAGAATCGAAAGAAAACACACAACGACATTGCTCCACCTCTATCCATAATACATCACTATAAAAATATCATATACTATCCATCAACTCACAATTGGCCAAATAAAACATATGAACATATCCTTTTCCCAATTGAAAATACTTCTAAAACATGCCTGTTTTCATACACTCCTCATCATATCAACCAATAAATTATTGCAATTGAAACCATAGTCAATATCAAATCCGATCTTCATCATTGTCGATGCAATTATTTACAACATGCATGATGCTTTCATAATAGATACACAATGAACATAATGAAATAAACATAGTAATCAATTTCATAATTTGCTATGATCCCAATCGGGACTAGTGGATCACACAATAGTCACCAGTTGCAACTCTAAAACACATTGATTCAAAGCATAACGAAAAAATGAAGCAGCCCTTTGACTGTGTATTATTTCTCATTCCTGATACCAAATTTCAACCAATTTAATCAAATAAAGATGAGATAGGTACTCGATGCCACTGTGATAACCACCCTTCTTTACAACCAATCTTTGACAACCGAAAATATGCCCAATAGGAGTAAGAAAAGTTGGGGATTTTCAAAATCGGGCTCTGTCACAACAAATATAGAGAGGTAATCAAGAATGCACTCTTTCATTAATAGCACAGAGAACTGGAGGTCCTCAAATCATATCGACCATAGGCAAAGACCCTTCGATACACGCATAGTATAAAACCATAGGGTTTCTTATAACTCCCGACTTGGGCAATGGCGCAATAGTTAGCCACAAAGGAAACAACGATGGGTAGGGTATAAAACCAATGCACATCATGCATATTGCATTTGTAGAGGAGAAGTGAATGTCCACTGGACAATGAAAAATACCTAGAGCATACAGAGGTATAACCTTTGTCAATTTATTAAGATTTGAATCATTTGACAACAATGCTAGTGAGAATGCATAACCCAAGGCACAACTTATATCACCCAACAACCATATAACATGTATATATTGACATACTGGCCACTCTAAGACTGACTTTCGAGATATATTTGATGCTAATACCATGTGCATAAGCCCACGGCCATGACCCTGGAAAAACACACAACAACCAAATGGTTGTCCAGGAAACATACACATCAACCAAATGGCAGTCTGAATACGGCTGCTCGGGGTTACCCTCATAAATGTGAGGAAGCAACCAACAAGAATGCATAGAGCGAAACCCTCCACCAAAAACATAGAGTGATAATACCATATTCACCCAAAATCCACAGAGACCCATCACGATTTTCACCAACAAAAGAACGAATGAATGCACAAATCAACCAAACGAATTCTTTTTACTTGCAAATCGAGAAACTACATAGTCATTCCAGAGAGAAAAACCACACATTTACACAGTTGCAATTCTTAGGAAGACACAAACCCAAGCATTATCGAGCCATTTTTCGTTCATACACATAGCGTAATTCATGGATGGGTGGAAAAGAACCATACATGTAACCGATAGATTAAATGGGGCAGTTGGCCGAGTGTTTTCTTCCTAAGATTGAATTTCAGAGCTTAACCACCAGTTGATAAAAATGCAACAATAAACATACTAGGGTGATGACCTGATGGGGGGAGTATGGAGTGACGTGCATTTACTGCATGTCTCTTCCATCTCCTCTTCTATTCAATTCCAAAGTACAAAACAACCAACACTCACCATATCATTAACCATGTAATCAATTTCTAATCCATTGAAACCTGTGGCCATATTCCTTGCCCAATGCGCCACCCAAAACATTTACGCTAACCATTTCCAAATCATTGTATCATACCAAATGCATTTCCATATCATATGCGCCCACAATAACTCAAATGCAAATCACATAACAATTTAATAGTTAGGACTAACACTAACATGTTTCATTTTTAATTGCACATAGCTTCTAACATAGCATAAACATAGGCCCTTTCTATTAGTATTTTTCCCATAAGTTTCTTCCCTTTGTTTTGATTGTGTCATTACTAACATATTTCTTTTGCATGTGTATCCAGGTAACAAATCATGGTGACATGATTAAACATAACAATTGTAAATATTTTCCAACCACAACATAGAAGTAAATCTTTAAATAGCAGAACATCCCATAAATGCATCATCCACTTGTTATTGTATCCAAAATGAAAACATGACTGCATCGTCAACCATATAATACCCTGTAAGAAACATCGATACAGTAACATAAAATGTGTGATATGACTATCTCCGAGCCTCCAGTCTATAAGGGGGTCCCACCTACTAGTATTATATATTATTAGCATAGTTTAAATAATAGGGCTTTAGCAATACTTTGCGGGCAAAATTCCTTGTTGTGATTTTAATCGTCAACAGGTACCTCCTAGCAAATTCTAGGGGTACTCTTCTTCCCCCTTAGCCCCCAATACGGAAATGCACCACACACAATAAACTGACAAACAATAGTTTCAAGGCTTGCCTCGCAAGGAAGAGCTTCCACTCTTTCTACAAGATTGGTATCCCAACTCTCACAAGTAAAACAATGTCCACAAAATTTTGGCAACATAACATTACCAAGAATAAGAGAGATCCATTTCCCTTCTACCGCATTTGTTTTATAGAAAAATCCCCAATGACACATGTCCTCATGCACAGTTACTTATCTTTTTAATTAATTTAAAAAGGATTATTCACCCACACACTTGTCACCCTCTTCCCAAGTTGCAAAAGTAATTACCATTTTTATTTTATTTAAAATGGTAAATTCCCTCACATTCCCCAATGTGTTCCAATTTCCACTCTTAGTTGTCGCTTTGTTCCCCAAATTCTCATTTAATGAGTGTCTCCTAACTAGATATTAGTTAGAGTTGGATTAAGAGTCTTCTTCTAGTTAGACTAGTGGTATATTGACTCAAGATTCTATTCCATGTGTACACCTACTCTCTCGTATTATAATTTCTTCTATTTTTAAAATCAATTTTATTAATTTCTTGCACACATGTGCATTTTATTAAACCTTTAAGTTTTGTTCCCCTTTCTCCTAGAGTTTGATTATATTCTCAAATCCTTTAACTTATGTCATAATTCATTTGATCCTTTAATTAAATTTAGACTTGGACTTAGTCTTAGACTTAGGATTAGACTTTTGTTAGGCTTTATAATTAATAAGTTAATATTTAATTAATTATTTTAATCCAACAAGGTTTAATCATTTCAATGTTTTCTATGCCATCTAGATTTATTGACTCAAATTTTAATTACGTGGCGTGCCCTTCAAGAAACACCTCTGTCCTCCAAGGGTGCCACTCACCTTAGATTGGTTTTGGAATTTTTTACGACCCCTAGAGTCAACACTCCATTCGATCAACCTTGTGAGAGAATAAGGGCTTCTAAGGAATAAGGACTCTGCCTTATTTCTCTCTCTTTAGAATATTTATGAGCGACTGTCTCAGTCCACCTACATGACATTATGGACCTCTTGAACTAGGTAATCGTTAACCTACAGATCCATCCATGGGAGGATTGCTAGTAGGCTATTACAGGGACGCTGTCACACCTCTCCCTAAAATTTCTAGTTTTTGTGCATGGCCTCTTTACTCCTTATGTGTGTCAGATTAGCAAGAATCATCAAGCCTACATCTAATGAAAAAAATACTATCAATATTTCATATACATAAATCATACCGAAATCAATCATATATCACATGTGCATAAAATGAAATACTCAAACAAATACAATCCACCCCCTGACTCAATCTAGAGTCCAAGGAAGTCCATTGATGCCATCATCATCCATAACCTATCATGTATCCTGCACACTCAGGAAACTCATCAATAACATCTGTCAATACATATACATCAAGTTAAAAATATGTCACTATACATCATCATCATCATATATAACCCATAATCGAAACGAAACCATAATATACCATAACCAGATCACTTGCATGCAAGTGTCCTCAAAGAATATGTCAATAAAAGTGTGCTCCATAGAGAGAGATGTTACATACACCCCCTCTTGTTTTAAACTTCACCCCAAATTTTGTGCAATATATAAATGCAAGTAAATAAATGTAACTGTCGTAGATCTATGTATCTAATCTATCGAACAAGTAAGGAAATTGTTGATGCATCTTGTATGCATACTCCCAGGTAGCCGACTATGGACTATAGTTGTCCCACTCGACCTTGACCTGATTGACTATTTGACGGCGTAGCTATCGAATGCGATGGTCCATAATTTGGATTCAATTCACCATGAGAGCACCCTTGTTTGACACCTACAAATAACTCATGTCAATAACATGTGACGGATCGAAAACATAATGTTGCAAAATCGATACGTGAAAAAAATTGTGTGTACGCCTCAAATAATCAGGAAAGGCTAGTCGATAAGCCATGGGTTCTTTCTTTTCCACAACTTTGAAAGATCCCACAAACCTAGGAGAGAGTTTAACACCCTTTCCAAACTTGATCAAACTCTTGTGTGGTTTTACCCGCAAGAAAACTCAGTCACCAACTTCAAAACTACGATTAATGCGATGCACATCAACATAAATATTATGTCGATCCTGCACTTTTTTAATCTTCTGTCTTATCATTTGTATCTTTTATTCCATTTCTTGGATCACTTCTGATCCTACCAACATCCTATCCTCAAGTCAATCCCAACTCAACGACGTCTAACATAGTCGTCCGTAAAGAAACTCAAATGGTGCCATATTAATTGTTCTCTGATAAATTTTGTTGTATGGAAATTCTACCAATGGAAAGAAGTCTTCCCAACATTTTTTTTGGTCCATTACTTACATACGCAACATATCCTCCAAAATTGGGTCCATTCTTTATGTTTTTTTGTCTGTCTCTGGGTGATATGTTGTACTCAAATTCAATTGCATTCCCAAGGCCTCTTGGAAACTGGTCCAAAACCATCTTGTAAAATTTGATCCTCTATTGGATATAATCCTTATTTGTACACCATGTAATCTCATAATCTAGTTGATAAATACTCTAGATATACTTGGTTCTTGATACCTCGTACTTACTGGAATAAAGTGTGCACTCTTCATCAGAGTGTCAACTACCACAAAAATCGACTCATGTCTCCTTATCGTCAGTGGAAATCCAACGATAAAATCCATCGAAATGACCTCCCATTTCAATTCAGGAATAGTGTGTGGATGTAACAATCCTGCTGGATGTCTATGTTCAGCCTTCACTTGCTGACAATCTAGACATCTCACCACGTAACTAACTATGTCCTCTTTCATTCTTTTCCAAAGGAATAAAGGCTTAAGGTCTGCCTTCATCTTCGTGATTCTAGGATGAGACATGTAAACTACTTGATGTGATTCACTCAAGATCAAACTTCTTAATTTGTCGTTATGTGGTACATAAATTCTGCCATTAAATCTCAACAATCCATCACTTTTTAATGAATAACCTTCATACTTCAGTACCAACATGGTATTTTGTCCAATATTATCCTTAACTTCTTTGTACCAGTCATCGTCAAACTGTAGAGCTAGAATATTTTATCAAAGATTCATCTTAAGAGGTATTATCGAGAACATGCATGGTCTTCGAATCAACATATCTTCCACTCTATTCATCGTTCATTTAATGTAAGTAATCTCAGAGTTGTACTCTCTAAGAAATTCTGACCAAAGCCTCTATCGTGCATTCAAGTCACTCTCTGTAAATATATGCTACAATCCACAATGATTTGTCTTTAATTCAAATTCTCGTCCAATCAGATAATGTCTTCAAACTCTCAAGGCATATACAATTACTAATAACTCCAAGTCATGTGTTGCATAATTCTCTTCATTCTTTCTCAATTTCCTTGAAATGTAAGCGATCTCTTGACTAACTTGCATCAAAAATCTGTCTAAACCTTCCTTGGATGCATCTGTGCATACCAATAATTCCTTTTCCATGTCGAGGAATTTCAGTATTGGTGTTGTCGTCAACAACTCTTTAATATTTTGAAATGATTCCGCACATTTCTTTGTCCAAACGAACTTCTTGTTTTTCTTATGCAATTCCATGATTGGATTTGCTATCTTCGAAAATCCTTCGATGAACCATCGGTAATATCCTGCTAAACCCATACAGCTATGTACTTGTTGTACATTTTTTGAAGCTAGTGTAGTATACCTAGGGAGGTAATATGGGGTACCTAGGGAGGTACCCAATGGGAATGTAGTTATGTGTTATTAGTGGAAATCATTTAATATATGAGAATGTGGTCATTCAATGTAAGGTGGACTAGGTCCACTATATTAATAAAGACTCACTATGGTAGTTGGATGTAATAAATGTGAGAAGGATCTCTAGAAGGTTCTTAGGATATAGAGAGAGCTATATAAATAATTATAAGCAATGTAATGAAACATAGTGAAGAATATTGTGATTGTACAAGAAAATATTGCTTGAGAAGTTTTATCCTTCCATAAGGATTAATATATGGTGTTACCCTACCTCAAGGGTTTTGTCTATTTCTTGTGTTCATGTTATGGTGAATTGTTTATGGATTATTCTTGGTATTATTGAAGTATATTTGCAGATCTGGTATAGGTACTTAACAATTGATATCAGAGCACTTTCCTTGGCCAAAAAGGGAAGATTTGTTTTTCTCTTTTTGCAGAATTTTTTCTAGGGAAGAAAAAGAGGGCGGTGCACTTCAGGTTCATATATGAAGATTTACGAGCTGAATTTGGAAAAACAAATTGGGTATTTGAATTCCTTTCGGAAGATACCCAATTTCAAAAAAACAATCAGTGGAAACAAATTTCGGGAAGTAAATTTATGAGCATTTTAAATTCAACATTTTTTCAGGGTTTTTCCGAAAAAAGCCACGATTTTCTATCGTAACTTATTGTTCTATTTTTTGGGGGTTTTCATAGAAAGATGTATTTTATAGGGAAATGCGATAGCCATAGTATTGAATCATTCATTAAATAAAGAAAGTCGACATGTGAAGAGAATTGGCCCCATTGGGTAGATCTCAAATTGCAAGGTGATGCTGCCATTTGGTGGAAATCGCTTGATTATAAGGAGATGATGACACTCTCNGATAGCCATAGTATTGAATCATTCATTAAATAAAGAAAGTCGACATGTGAAGAGAATTGGCCCCATTGGGTAGATCTCAAATTGCAAGGTGATGCTGCCATTTGGTGGAAATCGCTTGATTATAAGGAGATGATGACACTCTCCAATGGAGAATTTGAAAAAATATTGTTAGACAAGTGGTCTCATTGAAAAAATAAGGATACAGAGAGAACCAAGAGTTTATTTTCATGTGACAAATCTATATTACAGGTTCACGATTGTATTCATAAAAAAAATAGCATTGTTTCTATTAACCCTAGTTGCATGCATAATTTTATCAATGTTTAGTTGGTTAATAGATTGCAAGTTCCAGTAAAGAATATTCAAAGAACATAGGTTGAGGGTGAAAATGTTCAAATTTTTAAATATTTGAAGATTACCATGGATAAATATGTGTTGCATTCATATTTTTATGCTATGGATATGGATGAAGTGGATACTGTTTTGGGATATCCTTGGATAGAATCAGTGGGTACCATTAATATTAATGTGAAAAAGAAGTTTTTGAAGTTGTGGTACAAGAAAAAGAAAATCACACTACAGGATGTGTCTCTCAATAAGAAATATGGGCCCATGGAAGCTATCAAAGAAGTTATTACTGAGTCTGAAGTTGAATCAGAGATAGAGTCTACAAAAGGAGATGAAGCAAAACTACAAGAAGGACATAATAAGGAAGCTAAGGAAGTCATTGACTCAAAGGCACAAAGTGTTGCAGACTTGAAGAAAGAAGAACAAATTCCTATAGTTTTTGAATATCGCCATCGACATCATATAAAGACACAAAAGTCATCAAGGCAAGGGCATGTGCATCAACACATTTATGCACCAGTAGGGCACCAGACAGGAAATCGATCAAAAGGTGCATGGAGGACTACCAACACTATGGGAAGAGCTCAAGCTACAGAAACAATCCCATGGCAACCTCGAGATGATGCAGAGAAAGATAAGGGTGTCAAGGTAGAAGATAAACATCATGTTTGACTTCCATTGGGATGGATGGATGGTCGTACTTGGTACCAGTTGGCTACATTTCTTAGCCGGTCATATTGTATGGCTTCTTCTCATGTTTCGAGGACGAAACATGCGAAGGGGGATGGAATGTAGTATACCTAGGGAGGTAATATGGGGTACCTAGGGAGGTACCCAATGGGAATGTAGTTATGTGTTATTAGTGGAAGTCATTTAATATATGAGAATGTGGTCATTCAATGTAAGGTGGACTAGGTACACTATATTAATAAAGGCCCGCTATGGTAGTTGGATGTAATAAATGTGAGAAGGCTCTCTAGAAGGTTCTTAGGAGATAGAGAGAGCTATATAAACAAGTATAAACAATGTAATGAAACATAGTGAAGAATATTGTGATTGTACAAGCAAGGATTTCTTGATGAGTTTTATCCTTCCATAAGGATTAATATATGGTGTTACCTTACCTCAAGGGTTTTCTCTATTTCTTGTGTTCATGTTATGGTGAATGGTTTATGGTTTATTCTTGGTATTATTGAAGTATATTTGCAGATCTGGTATACGTACTTAACAACTATCCATTCCATAATAGCCTCTACCTTAGCTGGATCCACAACGATACCTTCACCACATATGATATGTCACAAATAATGAATCTTTGATTGGTAAAAAGAGCACTTCAATGGCTTCCCATACAACTTGTTTCCTATAAGACACTATAGAACCAATCTCAAGTGTTCTTCATGATCTTCATTCATTCGAGAATAAACCATTATGTCATCAATAAATACTTGAACAAACTTTTCCAAGTATTCATGTAACACCCCATTCATCAAACTCATGAATACCTTGGGGAGTTCGTCAATCCAAATGTTAAAACGGTGAACTCATAGTGCCCAAATATGGTCTTAAATGAAGTCTTAGGGATATCTTCCTCTTTGATCCATAACTAATGATATCTTGATCTCATGTCAATATTTGAAAACATCATTGCTCCTTTCATCTGATCAAATAAATCATCTATTCTTGGAAACAGATACTGGTTCTTAATCGTCTCTTTGTTCAATTGAATATAGTCAATAAAAAGTCTCCACTATCCATCCTTATTTATTATAAAAATAATGAGCACACCCCATAATGATACACTTGGACATATAAGTCCTAAGTCCAACAATTCCTTTAATTGCATTTTCAACTCCTACAATTTCGGTGTCAACATCTGGTATGGAGTTCTTGCAATCGGTTCTATTCCAGGTTTCAATTCTATTGTAAACTCCAACTTTCTCTCGGGAGGTAAACTTGGAAAATCTTCTAGAAATACATCTGCAAAATATTGTACTACATGAAGGTTTTCTAATCCTTTCGCCTCACCCTTTTCGTTTAGCACCAAGACCACATAAACATTGCATCCCTTTCACATACTCTTATGTAGATGTAGGGATGAAATAAACCTCAAGGACACTCCCTGGTTTCTTCCTATAGTCACTCAATTCTTCCCCAGATCATCTGTCAAACTTAACCGTTTCATCTTATAGTTAAGTATTGAATCATTCAATTCTATCCAGTCCATACCAATCACTATGTCATAATATCTTAATATTGTGACATAAATATCCACCTTCATTAAAAAATCTCCCAAAGTAATGCTACAACCTATAACCTTTCCTCCAACCTTCTGTTTGGCACCAGATGCCATTTCTACGTATCTGAACTCGTCTTGCTCGACTACCTTTACCTTAATTCTCTTTAGCACTGCACTAGAGATAAATATCTATGTAGCACCCGGATCTATCAAAATACTAAAATTTTGATCGACGATCATACCTGACGTCTCCAACACAGTGGAATGGTGCTTGTCCTGGAGGTTGTTCACCGCTACATGTATCCTGCGAGCCTTGCCCAAATATCCAACAGTAGCGGGTTCTGATGATCCGACTCTCTAGCCTTATCAATCGGACAATATTGTTGGTAATGTGGCTCTCCACATGTCCAACATCCATTCTTCGATCCAATTCTCCTAGTCCCCAAAGTAGAAATTGTTGGCCTAACAGTCTGTGATCCTAGTATGTTCTGTTGAATAGGCCTAAACTATTGTTTTTGTTGTGGACGACATTGTTTTTGTGGTTCTCTGTAAGGAGTCCTCTTCTGAGGATTCTTTCATCTCAATGTCAAGAACATAGGTCCTATTGGTGTATCTCATTGCCCAGAAGTCTGTCTGGATGGTATTTGATGCTGTTGCGCCCCTGATGTCATCTATCTAGTTGGTCTAGAAGGAGTCCTTCCCTGAACCCCAATGTTTAGTTCTTCCTCATCTATGAGGTACTTCTGAACTACAATGTACAAATTCTAAGGCATTAGGATCATCACCTTTGCACGAATGTTAAAGTTAGGGATCAACACAAACTTATTTACCTTTAACTTCTTCGTGTTCATATGTGGGGCATACCTAAGTAGCTCCATGAACCTGGCCTCATACTTTGACATCATACAACCACGTTGTCGTAAGGTGTTGAAATCATTAAAATGAATTCCTCAGACAAATAACTTTCCTAGAACCGTTCCTCGAACAAATCCCATGACATTTCTTCGATGTCCATGTTTAGTTGAAGTAGGAGTGTCTTCCACCAAAGTAAAGTACTCCCTTTCAGTTGGAAGACCGCTATGCATACCTTCATGTTGGAGGTGTAATCACGAAGTGTGAAGAACATCGCCATGTTCTCCAACCATGCCTTAACGACTAAGTCATCCATGGTACCCCAGAACTCTAGAAAATTCATCTTCTTGAGTTCTCTGTGTATACTAATACTACTAGCTGGAGTGCACAGTGAACCCTTGTTGGGCACAGATGCTCTACCCTCATCCCAATCTAGGTGGTTGATCAACACGAATTACATCCTCTGGAAGGATCTCATCATACCTACCACATCTCCCACAACAACCTGCTCCTGCTTAGTCATCTTCTCATCTCCTTGAGGGTTAGATCCCTATGGAATGGATACTATTAGAGGTGCCACATCTCTTCCTCTAGTACCACATCATCTACTTCCCCTGCATCCTCTAACCATGATTACCTGCATGGGAAATTTCAAATTAATTAGCGATACATCTTTATCATTTAGTTAACACAGTGGAAGGAATAATGATCCAATGTCACAGGGTTGAACCCTCTTTGGTACCATATGTAACAACCCCTCCATTAATACAAAAAGTCAGCAGATACAGTGATTTTTTTTTTTCTTAAACATCAGTTAGAGCAAGTGATAGGCGGAAATAACATACATCAATATTCATATCCGCTTCTCATCTATATCACTATAATGGAAGAAACAATCAAAACATCATGAATACTAACATATTTATCATATCTCTTAAATATAACTAGGATGAATAACCCCCCAACCTACCCTGCAAGGTTAGGACCTCCAAGACACATAATCAATGCTCAAGTCAAGGATTCATCTGAATGATTTTTACCCTTTAAGGTCTCATGACTGGGGAATTTTATGAAGAACATGGAGGTATCTATTCCCATAAGCAACTCTAATTAAACTCAAGTTTAAAATAACAATAAGTACTATATTCATATCACAATTTAAATCATTCAATTTCTTAAAAATACCAGACAAGTTTTCCTTCCTTTAAAGGTTACAACAACAATAGTTGTTCATCATTTAGATAATATGCCTTCTCTTTATGAAACCTATCATACATATTTTTACTCATCATTAAACATAATATCTTCCCTTTTGAATACAAACATTAATATTTATTCAATATCTAGACCAATGCATCATCTCTATAAGAATGCAATCCAATAATGATCATTATTAAACAAAATTACTACTCCCTAAGAATTCCACATATAAACTATATTCAAGAATTGACAATTTCCTTTTCTTAATGAAAACGAGTAAACATCAAATATTCACTTATACCAATGTACCATATGAATTCTATCGTTAAATTACAATGACTCGACAATCATTCCTAACTTCGACAAATGTGGGAAGTAAAATTCTACCAGAATCTAAACACTAGTTCCACTTTATTCACAAGCAATCATTTCAAGGACTCTTAGAAACTAAGTAAAGAATTAACTTCTAGTTGTAGAGGTTTGTGGTCATTAATATAATTCCATTAGATTTTTCCACTATGGAGTCAATAAATACAAACAAGGGTATGATAGTATTTACTATTATCAAGTTAAGATAGCCATGATATTTGAATACCTGCGGAGGTATGATTTCATAATACAAAGACGTTAATTGAAATTTCTCCC
>ML785216.1:294210-315462 GCA_009831015.1 Picea engelmannii | reverse complement strand
CAAAGAAGAAATTATTTAAATAATAAAGTGAAGTGATGAGTGTAATATAAGTCAAAGTGGATACAAAAGAAATTATTTAAATAATAAAGTTAATGGAGAAATTACTAAGTGGACAAGTGGTTAGAAGTGGGTTAGTCCTAAAATAAAGAAAATGGTTTAAAGGTAACCCCTTGAGGAAGCTACATAAAAGTATAAATAAGAGGCAAGGGTCTCTCATTTTAATTACACTTGAGCATATTGAATATCTACAAGTGACAGAGGTAACCAAAGGATATCTAAGGCGAATTTCAGAGGGAAGGTGAAGTAAAGAAGGCCAAAATTCAAGGGAGGATAAATTATTTTGATCATGCTTTCTAAGTAATCCATCAATTGGTGTCAGAGCAGTTTCCTTCAGAAATCAGTTTAACCACTGAAAGGTAGATCATGGAGACTGACAACATTTATAAAAAATGGAATACCATAGTTTGATGGACAAAAGTATGCATTCTAGAGGAGAAGGATGAAAGCATATATACAGGCACAATATACAGGCACATGGATTTGAAATTTGGAAATCAGTAGTATATGGATACAAAGAACCAACAGTTCCGCCAACAAGTGAAAAAGAAATTGAACTTAGTCAAAATAATTCCAAAGGAACAAATGCACTTCTGAATGGTCTTTTTGAATCGATATATACCAAAGTTGTACATTGTAAATCCGCTAAAGAGATTTGGGACAAACTTCAAAATATTATGAAGGAGATTCAAAAGTCAAAGAAACAAAGCTTCAAACTTACAGAGGTCAATTCTAACTAAAGATGAAGGAAGATGAGAATATTGTAGATTACTTCTTATGAGTCGATGAAATAGTGAATGCAATCATAGGATTGGGAGAAGAAATTGAAGAAACTGTAATTGTTCAAAAGGTACTAAGATCTCTTCCTATGAGATTTGATCCTAAGATATCATCACTAGAAAAAAGAGCAGATCTAGACTCAATAAGCATGGATGAACTACATGGAATCTTCACAGCATATGAAATGAGAACTGAACAGGAAAATCCAGATATAAAAGAAATAGCTTTCAAAGCATCCAAAAGGTCAAAGAAAAAGGGAAATCAAAAGGAACATAGCAGCAACAGTGACTTCTTAGAATATGATGAAGAAGAAGTGGCCAACTTTGTCAGAAGATTGAACAAGGGAACCAATGACAGATATAAAGGTAAGCTTCCATTGAATTGTTTTAATTGTGATGGTATTGGTCATTTTTCTAACAAATGTCCTCATAAGAAAAATAAGATGAATGATGAAGATTACTCAAATAGAAAACAAGCATATAAAGGCAAATGAATAAAAAACAAATCTTTTAAGAAAATCTTATGCACCAAAGAAGACATCTTCTCATCAGATGAGGATGAAGTTAGTGACAATGAGACAAAAAGATTTCTATTCATGGAAATATAATACTCTGATAAAGAAGACACAGAAGAATATGAAGAGGTAGAAGTTGACTACCGAGAATAATTGTTGAGTGCCATAGAAGTTATAAGAAGAGAAAAGAAGAAAAAAAAGAAGCTACAATAGGTTTGAATCATTGAGCATTGAAGTGGAATGATACAAGTGCAACAACTTTGGACACATGTCCAAAGATTGTATAATGAAAGTCCCTCCTAGCGAACCACAAAAAAACAACAACAATCACAGATAGGAACCTTAGAAGAGAACATCGATAAGAAAGAAGAATTAGTATAGCAATGAAGAATTCACACTCTCTCTACAAGCTAAGAAGAATAAACATGGTTGGTATGTTGACAATGGTTGTTCAAAAAACATGACAGGTTTCTTACATTAAGAAATGAAAGAGATGGATCAGTCTCCTTCAAAAATGATGATTCAACTAAAATAATTGGAAAAGGCACAATCATAATTGGAAACAAGAATACCAAGGAAGAAAATGTTCTACTACTAGAAGATATGAAACATAATCTTCTAAGTGTGAGTCAAATGTGTGACCAAGGTCATAAAATTACTTTCGATTCAAATAAGTGCGAGATAATAAAAGAAGGTTCAGGAAAATTGATTGCAACAACTGCAAGAACTTCAAGCAACATATATATATTAAGTGAAATTGGAAATGAAAAGTTTTGTCTAGGAAAGGAAAATGAAGGTTGGCTATGGCATAGAAGAATGGGCCACATACACTTTGATAACCTTTTCAAAGTCAACAAAAAGGAAGAAGTTAGAGAAATGCCTGAGATCACGAAACCAACCAAAACTTTATGCAAGCATTGTCAACAAGAAAAGAAAACAAAGACCAGGTTCAAATCAAAGGAATATTCAATGACAAGACCACTAGAAATTGTGCATAATGACCTAGCTGGACCAACTACAACAAAGGGTTTAAAAGGTGAGAAATAATTTATGTTATTAGTTGATGATTATACAAGAATGACTGCAGTTTTCTTTCTCAGGAATAAGTCAGAAGCTTTTGAAAACTTCAAGGTCTACAAGGAAATGGTTGAAAATGAAATGGATTCAAAAATCAAATGTTTGAGATATGACGCAAGTCTGCCCCTCGCTGGCTAGCCGCTCTCACCAGGACCTTTTTCACACTGGCCCGAAGAGATATATTACTCTTCCGATCCCGTATCAGGACCTTCAGTCACCCATAGGACACTCCTGGTGATCTCCCGCCAAGTGTCTCGGGAAATTGGGTCTCGCGATATCGCGAGACTCGCAGCACTGTTCTTGTGTGCTCAAACTCCGAACCCCGAGCTCCGATGGTCAATGGTCAACACTCGGGATATTGCCACTCGCAATGTCAACACCCTGATTTTCTAAACTCCGAGTCCCGAGGTGGCGATTCCCCGAGACTGCGCCACCTGTATCCCACTAGTCTTTGGGGCCCCACGCTGCCACGTCGCCTCGGGGCTTCATGGATCGCAAATCCATGATGAAGCCTTTCCCTGTTTCCAGAAACCCCGGACGCCAACTCCGTGGGATTTCGTGCCACCTGTCCCCGCTCTGATCGACGGTCCCCATTGAATCGAGAAATCGCTACTCGCGATTTCAAAGGATAAACTCTTTCCTTGCCAACCGTCGAACGCTGATATGCGATGGCGTGATTCTTTGCGTGCCTGCGAGTTAACTCCCTCGCAACTCCTCTTGGATCTAACGGTCGACGGGAACTCACGATTCTTCACAGTGATTTCAAGTTGTTGATTCTCTTCCTCTTGAAGAGTCCTTCGCTCCGAAGCTTTTCCTACTCAAACTTCTCCTGGTCCTTTTTCCTGAAAATCACAAGGGACTATTCCTCCTGAGCTTCACCAACTCTGATTCTTCAAAGACTTCTGCGTAAGCTGCTTACGCTCAACCTTCAACCACTCCCAAGGGTTGAACTCAGCCAGACTCTATGTCCTCCTGACAATAACAGTCCTGTCTTCTTCTCCTCAGGCTCTCCTCTGAGACTTCAATCTAACCTGCACTTCACCTGCACGGTTCAAATAACCCAACACAATTCTGGTAGAGGAGAATAAGAGTTTAACTGTAGAGCCCCCTCAACGCACTCTGTATGGAGGAATTCGACTGCACTCTATGCAGGAATCTCCTGGCTCGAACAGAGAAATAATTTGAAACTTATTCTCGCCTCTCTCCCAGATTTCTAATCTGCCATGAAATTACATATACAACATATACAACGAAGGAATAACAAGAAGCAAGTATGCAACATCATAATATCAACAACACACAGAGAAACATCATAGCCATGGAATTGAATCAAAGCTTTCCTATTAATTCAATATCTGTACATGGGGATTCTTCACCAGTTCTCTGCTTTGCTCTCTCCTTGCTCCTGAATGATAATGATGCTTCGAATATCTTCCAATTCTAATAATACAATGATACAAAGGAGGGTTCCTATATTCCGTTTTTCCTCTCGAAAAGAAAACTGTCTAATCTACAGTTAATTCCTATCTAACAGCATTAAGGACTATTAAATGGCTTCCTATCTATAGTACAATACAAGTGCGCTCTGCTATGAATGCCTTCATTTAAATGGTGGCGCAACAACTCCAAGGTAACTCAAAAATGCATGTGCTGGCGCTGTCCAGCTGTATTCTCTTTCTCCACGCGCTGGCTCGCTTGATGAGTGAGTGATGCTCCTGCATCATACTCCTCGGCTTGAAAATATTCATGGGCTCCTATCCATGAGCTCCTGTATAGTGTGCCCATGTTTCTGTATCACTGCCTCTATCTCCCAGCTGGCATCCTCCACTGGGTGATTCTTCCATTTCAGCAGGTATTCAAAATACTTCTTTCTCTAGGTCTTCCTGCCCATGCGTTTGTCCAGTATGCACTCCATCTGAGGCTTCTGTGCAACTGGCAATTGCTTCTGCCACTGGATCAATGGTTCCTCAGTCCCAGTGCCTGTTCCCTCAGCCCTGTATGGGTATAGATCCAAAACGTTGAAAATCAGAGATATCCCGATGCCCTCTAGCAACTCAAGCTCATATGCATTCTCTCCGAACGTCTTCAGAACTCTGCATGGCCCGATCTTTTTCATTTTGAGCTTGTTATATGTTCCCCTCGGGAACCTTTCTTTTCCCAAGTGCACTAGAACCATGTCCCCAACTTCAAATTGAAGTTGTCTTTTCCTCTGATCAGCTCTGCGCTTATACTCCTGATTCGACTTCTGCAGTCACTGCTTCACCTCCGCGTGAAGTTCCTGCATCGCCTCAGCGAACTCTTTAGCTCTCGCGCTGCTAGTTTCAGCCTGTTCTGACTCCCTGAGCTCAGAAACTCCTCTCGGTTGTGTCCCATACAAAATTTGAAATGGTCTCTTACCTGTACTCCGATTCACCGAATCGTTGTACGCAAATTCTGCTTGCGGTAATATCTGGTCCCAGCCGCTGTGATGTTTCGTCACCGGGCTCCTCAATAAATCTCTCAGGCTTCTATTGACCACTTCCATCTGTCCATCTGTCTGCGGATGGTATGATGAGCTAAAATCCAAATTAGTACCCAACTTCTTCCATAGGGTCCTCCAAAAATGACCTATGAACTTTGTGTCCCGATCCGAGACTATGTTTCTCGACAATCCATGCAATATGACAATTTCTTTGAAAAATAAATTGGCGATGTGTGTGGCATCGCTGGTCTTATGACACGGAATAAAATGTGCCATCTTCGAGAACCTGTCCACCACCACAAAGATGGAATCAACGCCCCTCTACGTTCTCGACAATCCCAAGACAAAATCCATGCTAATGCCTTCCCATGGCCTCTCGGGTATAGGCAGTGGTTGGTATAACCCTGTGTTCTGCTTTCGGCCCTTCGCGTGTTGACATATTCTGCACCTGTCAACAAACCTTCTAACATCTGCACGCATGCTAGGCCAATGATATGATTCTCTCAGCTTGGCGAATGTTTTGTCATGTCCGAAATGACCTGCTAAGCCTCCGCTGTGCTTCTCCTTCACCATATTTTCCCTCATGGAGCAATCTGGAATGCACAATTGGTTGCCCCTGAACAACAATCCATCCTGGATTAGATAGTCAATCCAAGGACTCCTATCCCTGAGAACTGGATTCTTGGTTGCTTCATAAGCTTCCCCGAAATCTGCATCACCTGCATACATATCTTTCAAATTCTCAAATCCCAGCGTTTTCACTCTGAACTCCTGCAGCAATAGGCATTTCTTGCTCAAAGCGTTAGCTACTTTGTTAGCAGTCCCCGAAATGTGCTTTATCATGAATGTAGAATTCTGCATGTACTCTACCCATTTTGCATGCTTCTGATTCAGCTTCTCTTGCTGACTTACAAACTGCAATGCATGATTATCGCTATACAACACAAATTCTTTGGGTATTAAGTAATGCCTCCACTTTTTCAATGCCTGTATGATGGCATAGAACTCTTTGTCATACATAGAGTATTTCAGTTTCACATCATCCAATTTCTCACTGAAATATGCTATAGGTCTGTCATCCTAACTCAAGACCCCTCCAACAACATATCCACTGGCGTCACACTTCACCTGAAAGGTCTTCTGAAAATCAGGCAACACCAAAATTGGTTGCTCTGTTATCTTACACTTCAACAGATTGAAGCTCTTTTCAGCCTCTGTTGTCCAATGAAAAACTTTATGCCGCTTCTTCACGGTGTCCATCATCGTGGCGCTAATTCCACTAAAATTCCGAATGAATTTCCTGTAGAAACTAGCGAGTCCATGGAAACTCCTTACCTCAAAAACATTCCTCGGCGATGGCCATTTCCTGATTACTTCAACCTTCTCAAGGTCCATCTTTAATTCATTCGCCGAGATTACAAAACCCAAATAAATGAGTTCTGTCTGCATGAACGAGCACTTCTTCAAATTTATCAGCAGCTTCTCCTGCTGTAGCCTCCTCATTACAATGGCCAAATGTCTCAAATGCTCAGCCTTGGTCTTGCTGAATATCAGTATGTCGTCCAGATATACAAACACAAATTTTCCAATGAATTCCCTCAAGACTTCATTCATCAGCCTCATAAAAGTGCTCGGCGCGTTTGTCAACCCAAACGACATGACCATCCATTCATACAAACCCTCGTTTGTTTTGAATGCTGTCTTCCATTCATCCCCCCCTCTCATCCGGATTTGATGATATCCGATCTTCAAATCTATCTTTGAAAAGTAATTTGCCCCACTCAGGCAATCCATCAAATCATCCATTCTCGGCAGTGGAAACCTGTACCTGATGGTGATCTTATTTATCTCCCTGGAGTCTGTACACATCCTCCAGCCTCCATCCTTCTTTGGGCTCAGTACTGTCGGAACAACACATGGACTCAGACTCTCTCTGACCAGTCCTTTTTCCAACAGATCCTGTACCTGCTTTTTGACCTCCTCATTCTCCTGAGGTGTCAACCTGTATGCTGCTTTGTTCGGTAGACTTGCTCCGGGTATGAGGTCTATATGGTGACTCACACTCCGCATTGGTGGAAACGAACGAGGTAGTTCATCCACGATGATATCAACAAACTCTCCCAACAGTTCTTGAATCTCCTCTGGAAAGTCATCCACTCTTGTGCTTGTCAGGACAATTCTCGGCTTCCTGACAACAAAGAATTGTGGATTTTCATTCTTCTCCATCTCTGTGAGAAGCTCCTTCCCACTCATAAGAAGTATTGTGCTGCTCACTTCCTGCTTCACTTCCTTATCCTTTATCGACAACAATGTGTGTGTTTTCCCATCCTTCTCCAAGGTATATGTTTTCATCCTCCCACCATGAACAACATTTCTATCAAACTGCCATGGTCTACCCAATAATACATGACAGACATCCATGGGAATGACATCACACATAATTTTATCCCTATATTCACCCATTTTAAACTCAACCAAGCATTGTCTCGTAACACATACCTAGTGTCCCTTCTGTAGCCATGACACTTTGTATGGACTCGGGTGTCTGTCGTCTCCAGCTCCAGCTTTTCCACCATCTCGGTCGAAACGAGATTATCGGTACTCCCACTGTCCACGATGACCTTTCATTTCCAGCCCTTGGTCTTGCATGTGGTCTTGAATAGTATACATCTTTGCGCTGTGTCCTCCACCACTTTCTCAGGTTTCAAAAGGACTTTGTGCATTGTCAACGACTTCCCACTTCCAGTGTCTTCATCTTCAACATCACGCCTCTGCGCCTCAACGACGTGAGATTTTCCTCTGTCCATTTTCCTGTCTGGGCAGTCAATGGCTTTGTGTCTGTCCTTACCACATGTAAAACATGTGATAACTCCTCCGCAGACTCTTCCTCTACCTCGAGTATGAGGAAATGCATTGGCATCAGCATATTCCCCTTGCTGATCATCTTGCTGCCTCCTCGGCTCAGCGCATTGCTGCCTCTACTGTGAGGTTCCGCCTCTTTCAGCTTTTCCTTGAGGCCTCTTCCAATCCTCCTTGGGATTTTGGGTTCTCTCCTAGGAAACAACTTTTCCTCTGGGCTGACTCCTGTCTCACCCTCGCTATCCCTGCTTGCGGCTCAGCTTCTCCTCAGATTTTAAAGCCATTTGGTACGCATCCTCAACTGTTCGTATGGTAACCATTCTTAGCTCGTCCTGAATGTCATACCTCAACCCATTCAGGTACCTTGCCACCTTTTCTTCATCACTCTCCCGATGACCAGTTCTGATGTTGAGCCTGTAGAAATCTTCGGTGTACTCCTTTACCGACATCATCTTCTGCCTCAGGTTCTGCATGCACCTGAACAAAGTGATCTGGTAGTCTCTGGGGATGAATTTCGCTTTCATCTTCGCGATCATCCTATCCTAGCTCTTAATCTTCTGTTTGCCCTTGGAACGTCTGTCTACCTGCAGCTCGTCCCACCATAAGGCTGCATGCCCCTTCAACTTTGTGAAAACATGTCTTATCTTCTTGTCCTCTTCGATATCTTCATAATCGAAGTAGGTGTCGAGTGTTCGGATCCAATCTAGCAACTCTTCTGCATCCAAATTCCCTTCATACACGGGAATGTCCATTTTGGTCTTAGAGCTCATCCTAGAAATGGCTCTGATCAACCGCTCGGTTGATGCATCCTCTACTGAGACCTCTTTGGCATCGTGCCCAGCTTCCTCTTCCACTTCAGAATCGATGAATTCTCCGGTGCCAAATCCACGCCTTTGGGTGGTCTCCATCTCCTCGAGTCTCGCCCTGAGATCTCGTATTTGACGCTCCATCTCTGGATTCCCTATCGGTCTTCCTCTCCTTTGGGCATCCCTGTCTTCACGATCAGGTGACTGCCTCTCCCTTCTCAGCGGCATGGTGAATCTCTGTCTCTGCTTCAGAAAGCAAAGATACTCCAGGCTCTGATACCACTCTGACACAAGTCTGTGTATCAGAGTGCTCTTCCTTTCTCCTTCTCTTCTCTCGCTTGCGATATACAGACAAGATTCTTGGCTCTGATACCACTCTGACGCAAGTCTGCCCCTCGCTGGCCAGCCGCTCTCACCAAAACCTTTTTCACACTGGCCCGAAGAGCTATATTACTCTTCCGATCCCGTATTGGGACCTTCAGTCACCCACAGGACACTCCTGTTGATCTCCCGCCAAGTGTCTCGGGAAATCGGGTCTCGCGATATCGCGAGACTCGCAGCACTGTTCTTGTGTGCTCAAACTCTGAACCCCGAGCTCCGATGGTCAATGGTCAACACTCGGGATATCTCCACTCGCGATGTCAATGCCCTGATTTTCTAAACTCTGAGTCCCGAGGTGTCGATTCCCCGAGACTGCACCACCTGTATCCCACTAGTCTCTGGGGCCCCACACTGCCACGTCGCCTCGGGGCTTCACGGATCGAAAATCCACGATGCAACCTTTCCCTGTTGCCAGAAACCCCAGACGCCGACTCCGTGGGATTTCGTGCCACCTGTCCCCACTCTGATCGACGGTCCCCGTTGAATCGGGAAATTGCTACTCGCGATTTCAAAGGATAAACTCTTTCCTTGCCAACCGCCGAACGTCGATATGCGATGGCGTGCTTCTTTGCGCGCCTGCGAGTTAACTCCCTCGCAACTCCTCTTGGATCTAACGGTCGACGGGAACTTGCGATTCTTCACAGTGATTTCAAGTTGTCGATTCTCTTCCTCTTGAAGAGTCCTTCGCTCCGAAGCTTTTCCTGCTCAAACTTCTCCTGGTCCTTTTTCCCAGAAATCACAAGGGACTATTCCCCCTGAGCTTCACCAACTCTAATTCTTCAAAGACTTCTGTGTAAGCTGCTTACACTCGACCTTCAACCAATCCAAAGGGTTGAACTCAGCCAGACTCTATGTCCTCCTGACAATAGTAGTCCTGTCTTCTTCTCCTCAGGCTCGCCTCTGAGACTTCAATCTAACATGCACTTCACCTGCACGGTTCGAATAACCCAACACAATTATGGTAGAGGAGAATAAGAGTTTAACTGTAGAACCCCCTCAACGCACTCTATGCGGAGGAATTCGACTTCACTCTATGTAGGAATCTCCTGGCTCGAACAGAGAAACAATTTGAAACTTATTCTCGCCTCTCTCCCAGATTTCTAATCTTCCATGAAATTACATATACAACATATACAATGAAGGCATAACAAGAAGCAAGTATGCAAGAGCATAATATCAACAACACATAGAGAAAAATCACAGCCATGGAATTGAATCAAAGCTTTCCTATTAATTCAATATCTGTACATGGGGATTCTTCACCAGTTATCTGCTTTTCTCTCTCCTTGCTCCTGAATGCTAATGCTGCTTCGAATATCTTCCAATTCTAATAATACAATGATACAAAGGAGGGTGCCTATATTCTGTTTTCCCTCTCAAAAACAAAACTGTCTAATCTACAATTAATTCCTATCTAACAACATTAAGGACTATTAAATTCCTTCCTATCTATAGTACAATACAAGTGCGCTCTTCTATGAATGCCTTCATTTAAATGGCGGTGCAACAACTCCAAGGTAACTCAAAAATGCACGTGTTGGCGTTGTCCAGTTGTATTCTCTTTCTCCACGCGTTGGCTCGCTTGATGAGTGAGCGATGCTCCTGCATCAAGATATGATAATGGAGGAGAGTTCACTTAAAAGGAATTTATGGACTACTGTAGCAGGCATGGAATAAAAATGAAATTCTCCATTGCTAGGACACCTCAACAGAATGGAGTTGTTAAAAGAAAGAACATGACAATACAAGAAATGGCTCGAACAATGCTAATGGATTCCAAATTGGCATATATTTTTTCGACACATGCAGTGAATACAACAATTCACATTCAAAACATAGTAATGCTCAGAAACAACAATGACAAAACTCCCTACGAGCTATGGAAAGGAAGACCAGCAAATGTGAAGCAGTTCAGAATATTTGGAATCAAATGCTACATCAAAAGAGAAGATGGAAAAATGGAAAAGTTTGACTCTTGTGTGGATAAATGAGTATTTGTTGGTTACTCAAGTACAAGGAAATCATACAAGTGTTACAATCTAAGGTTGAACAAATTTGTGGAAAGCATTAATGTAACAATTGATGAAACAGGTGGAAGAGAATTAAAGGAAGAAGAAAATGAATCAATAGAACAACTTTACGAAGAAGAATCAAAAGATGAAGAAGAAGTAGAAGGGGAATATGAAGAGGATCAGACAGATGTAGAAGATCAAGTTCAACAAGTGCCTCCAAAGAAACCTAGAAAACGAGTACAGAAGAATCGTCCTTCAGATCAGATTATCAGAAAAAAAAGATGCAGGAGTTGAGAATAGAAGAAGAATCTGTTCACCAAAACAAATGCTCCTAGCACTCTTATCTACGATTGAACCAAATAGTTTTGAAGAAGCCAACAAGGATGAATTTTGGAATAATTCCATGGATGAAGAATTGGATCAAATAGAGAAGAATGACACTTGGGAATTGGTTCCAAGACCAAAGAATAAGAATGTGATTGGCACAAAGTGGGTTTTTAGAAATAAATTGAATGAAGATGGACATGTTACAAGGAACAAACCTAGATTGGTATGCAAAGGATACGCACAGGTTGAAGGAATCGACTTTGAAGATACATTTTCCCCAGTTTCTAGAATGGAAGCAATCTGATTGATTTTAGCTTATGCATGCTCCAAGAATATTAGAGTGTATCAGATGGATGTGAAATCATCTTTTCTGAATGGGGAACTTGAAGAATAAGTCTACATTGAACAACTAGAAGGAATTCAGTTGTCATAGAACGTAGATTATGTGTGCAAATTGAACAAGGCCCTGCATGGTCTAAAACATGATCCTAGCGCATGGTACTCTAAACTGGATACATATCTATGGCAGACATGATTCAGAAAAGGAAGTGTAGACAACAACCGCTACATCAAGGTAACTCAAGATAGTATTTTATTAATTGAATTTTATGTTGATGATACTATTTTTGGTAGAAATGATGATAGGTTAAGCCAAAATTTTGAAAAGGATATGCAGAATGAATTTGAAATGTCATTACTCAGAGAACTATCCTTCTTTTTGGGTCTTCATATACGTCAAAGAAAACAAGGAATTTTTATTTCTCAAACTAAGTATATCATATAAAATCTAAATAGGTTTGGAATGGAAGATTGCAAACCAATTACTACTCCTATGCAAACCAGTTGAAAATTGAGAAAATATGATGATTCAAAGTCTACAAACTAGAGGCAATACAGGTCAATGATTGGTAGCTTACTATATGTGACAACATCCAGACCAGATGTAATGCAGGAAGTTGGATAGGTGGCATGATTTCAAGCAGTACCAAAGGAATCACATGTCTTAGAAGTGAAGAGGATTTTCTGATATATCAAAGGAACAAAAGAGTTTGGATTATGGTATCCAAAAGGAAAGAATCTATCACTTGTTGCCTACACAGATGCAGATTGTTTAGGTTGCATTGATGACCGACAAAGCACCGATGGAGCAACGTTCTACTTGGGTGAGTGTTTAGTATATTGGCTAAGCAAGAAACAATCATCAATATATTTATCTACAACCAAGGCATAATATATTGCAGCAACGGGGTATTTTACACAGGTTCTATGGGTGAAACAAACTTTTATAGATATATAGGTTGAGTATGATAAGCCCATTCCAATATATTGTGATAATACAAGCGCCATCAGTATCTCAAAGAACCCGGTGATGCACTCTAAGACGAAGCGCATTCCAATCAAGTATCACTTTCTATGGGAACATGTTGCAAAGAAGAACAACAGAGTTGAATATGTGGGCACAAAAGAACAAGTGGCAAACATCTTTACAAAACTACTTCCACGGGAATCCTTTGAGTATCTTCGCCAAAGACTCAGAGTAATTTCTACTCCAAAATGAATTCTTTTGAATGCTTATCTTATATGTCTTATATTTACACGAGGAAGCACCATAAAGAGGATAGTTCAGGTTGGGAGATTAGTTTTAGGAATAGTTTAGTCAGGAGCAACCCTAGATGGAAAGATACCTTTGTCATTGATGAAAAAGGGGGAGATATTTATCATATGCAAAGGTAAATGCTTGGAGAAAGAGCATAGAGGTAGGGTTCCAGGGGGAGCGATGGCCACAAGGGGAGCATGAGTGATATGACTTCATTATTTCATCAGAGTGTTTCCATCAATGCCAAAGGGGGATATTGTTGATTATTTGGGTTGGTTGTCATTGATGTCAACCCTTGAAGAAACTCTGATAGTGAATTTCAGTAAGCTTGTTTGATGTAAAATGGTATGAGTTTTATATATTTTAAGGTAAGACTATTCTATATGGATAGTACATGTCATGCCATTTCCAGTGGTATGTGGAACTCCACATAACTCCTCACGGTTAGAGATTTATGGCCATGTGAAGTTGTAGAACCCTATTGAGTCATCTAGAAGCCCCAAAAGGTCAAATTAGTCAAAGTGGTTGCAAAGAAGAAATTATTTAAATAATAAAGTGAAGTGATGAGTGTAATATAAGTCAAAGTGGATACAAAATAAATTATTTAAATAATAAAGTTAATGGAGGAATTACTAAGTGGACAAATGGTTAGAAGTGGGTTAGCCCTAAAATAAGGAAAGTGGTTTAAAGGTAACCCCTTGAGGAAGCTACATAAAAGTATAAATAAGATTCAAGGGTCTCTCATTTTAATTACACTTGAGCATATTGAATATCTACAAGTGACTGAGGTAACCAAAGGATATCTAAGGCAAATTTCATAGGGAAGGTGAAGTAAAGAAGGCCAAAATTCAAGGGAGGATAAATTCTTTTGATGATGCTTTCTAAGTAATGCAACAAGCTTGTTATCCAAACTCTCACAAGTAAAACAAAATCCAAAAAAAATTTGCAACATAACATTACCAAGAATAAGAGAGATCCATTTTTCTTTCACCACATTTGTTTTATAGAAAAATCCCAAATGACACATGTCCTCATGCACAATTAATTGTATTTTTAATTAATTTAAAAAAGATTATTCACCCACACACTTGTCACCCTCTCCCAAGTTGCACAAGTAATTACCATTTTTATTTTATTTAAAAAGATAAATTCCCTCACATTCCCCAATGTGTTCCTATTTTTTCTCTTAGTTGTCCCTTTGTTCCCCAAATTCTCATTTAATGAGTGTCTCCTAACTAGATCTTAGTTAGAGTTGGATTATGAGTGTTCTTCTAGTTAGACTAGTGGTGGATTGACTCAAGATTCTATTCCATGTGTACACTTATTCTCTCATATTATTATTTCTTCTATTTTTAAAATCCATTTTATTAATTTCTTGCACACATGTGCATTTTATTCAACCTTTAAGTTGTACTCCCCTTTTTCCTAGAGTTTGAATATATTCTCAAATCCTTTAACTTATGTCATAATTCATTTAATCCTTTAATTAAATTTAGAGTTAGACTTAGTCTTTGGCTTAGGATTAGAATTTTGTTAGGATTTATAATTAATAATTTACTGTTTAATTAATTATTTCAATCCAACAAGGTCTAATCATTTCAATGTTTTCTAGGCCACCTAGATTTATTGACTCAATTTTTAATTATGCATTGTGCCCTTCAAGACACATCTCCGTGCTCTAAGGGTGCCACTCACCTTAGACTAGTTTTGGAAGTTTGTTCGACCCCTGGAGTCAACACTCCATTCGGTTGACCTTGTGAGAGACTAAGGGATTCTAAGGAATAATGACTTCGCCTTATTGCATGCTATTTAGAATCTTTTTGAGAGACTGTCTCGATCTGCACTGACGACATCGTGGACCTCTCAAACTAGGTAATTGTTAACCTACAACTTTGGCCACGATGGGAGTGCTAGTAGACTATGACAAGGACGCTGCCACACCTCTCCCTCAAATGTATGGTTTTTGTGCATGGCCCCTTTACTCCTTATGTGAGTCGTATTAGCAAGCATCATCAATCTTGCATCCATTGAAAAAAATACTGGCAATAGCCCATATACATAAATCATACTGAAATCAATCATATATCACACGTGAGTAAAATTAAATACTCAAAAAAATACAATCCACTCCCTGACTCAATATGGAGTCAAAGGAATTTCATTGATGCCATCAACATCCATAACCTATCATGTGTCCTGGACACTTAGGAAACTCGTCAATAGCATCTGTCAATACATATACATCAATTTGACAATACGTCACAATACATCATCATCATCATATATAACCAATAATCAAAACAGAACCATAATATACCATAACCAGATCACTTGTATGAAAGTGTCCTCAAAGAATATGTCAATAAAAGTGTGCTCTATAGAGAGGGATGTTACAACCTTCCAGTGGTTAGAGTTTCCAAAGATAGTGTGGGCCCATAACCTATTAAAATAATAGCTGTGCTCGTTTCACCATAGACAATATCACTATATTGTCACCCAAGCATAGGCACAAAGGCCACCCCTAAGCACCTTAAACTTGACAGAAAAAATAATTCTAGAAGCAATCATTAGAACCAATAGCCAACCAAGGTAGCGTACCTCTCTCTAAAGCTAGAGTACCAAGCAGAAAATCCAAACCATAACCAAAGACCATGTCACCACTACAACAACTGCAACTCTCCACCAATCATGTCCACCACTAGTCCTTATGTAGTTGTGAGAGTGAGTGAGTGCAAATGAGCTCAATAACCCTCTATTTTGTAGTCCTCCAAGTGACCTAACTGGGTCGACTTATTCTTCTGGAGGCTAATAACTTAATATAAGTTATTCTCTTGAGTCAACTTGTCTTCTAGGGTTATTAACCAACTATTTAGGGTTTCTCTTTCTTCCCGAAATATTCTAGTCTCACCAAAGGTTACATGTAGAGGTTAATACCTCTCACAAATACCATAACATCAACAATTCGACCCTCGCATTACACCTATAGGTAGGATCCTAATACATATGAACTTGTAGTACTTGAAAATGTCAAGAAATGATAAGTATAAAAGATTATCAACAAATCATTGATTGCTTGACTAATGAAAAGACCTTTAAGGGTGCCATCATTGATGATGAAGAACATGCCAAACATATTTCAAATTATAATTAATAAAATACCCATTTCCACTCTAATATAATCCAAAACAAGTGGTTATCCTCGAGAAATATTTTAATCTACAAGATAAATTTCACAAAATAGTCAATACTAAAAACATCAGCTCTTTAATGAGCTATAAGGCAATTAATTTAGGCAGTGACCAAGACCCCAAGATGGTGAATCTTGGATTTGCTGCACTAATGAGGAAAGGAAATGGTATATTAGTTTTTTAAAACAATATGAAGAATTTTTCATTTGGACTTATGATGAGTGGAAAGTATATAATCCAAATATAATTTAGCACATCATACCACCAAAGATGGACACAAATCCTTTTCGGTAGAAATAAAGGCACATACATCTATTGATACAGATTGGATCATTATATTGTTTTTCATCTATCTCTATCCTTTCAAAGTGGAAAAAAATTGGAGGAATCAACTTACAGGGTCATTTTAGTGGCAAGTCTTAGTTTGGAAAATTGGGGTCCATAACCTTTTGTGGCCATTTTGAGGCATGAAATGGAATTTTTGGGGGTTAAAAATTCCCCAACGTAGCTCAGACCCAATGACACTATTCTACACATCGAGACCTTTCTAACGGTGAAACAATCGTTTCAATCAGAGATTGTATGAAAAAATTATGCCTCTCATAAGTTGACCTATCGTGTTGACCACCATGGTATGAGAGGATGCCACATCATCCCCCATTACTCATGCATATGGGGCTAGCCACGTGAGGGATTTAGAGAAATTTATATAAGGTTCAAAACCCTACCAAAATTGAGGGTTGAGGAAGTAAAAAACATGTCCCTAGATGGCTATTGGGATATATTAAATACCAGACCACTAGGAGGAGAAGGGGTTCCATTATTTTGCATTGTATCTTGTTCCATAGCTGAGAAAAACATATGAGACTGGTATTATGTGAGAATAATAGAGGAGGAGAGATTATGTAGTAGCCACATAGGCCACAATTCAAAGGAAACTCCACAAAGAGTGCCTCTTTATTTGTACTTGCATCATTTCCATACCAGAGAAAAGAGAGTGGAGCAACCTCACCTTCTAGCTGGATTTTCTTTCATATTGGGTTTTCTAGGTCAAATCTTGTGTTTATTTATGGATGGTGTGATTGTATTTTTCCATTCTCTATTTTCCACATTTGATCTAGTTCTTGCATAAGAAAAAAATCATTAATTAAATATTCTGGAGATCTAAAGGAAATATAACCTTAATAGTAAATTTTTAGTATTTTATTAGATCTATTGTGATGAATTGTTCCAGTGGAATATCCATGGCAGTTTATAGATCAACTTTCATTGTATCTTCTCGTTCAAAAATATTTGAAAAAAAATCTTGGATGACTGAATTATTCACTTAGTAAGGCATAGTACTTAGATAGCTAATATAATCCATGTTCATAAAAATAGTAGAGAGATATGCTTATGCATGTATTTTAGAAATCTCAATAAGGCTTCCAAAAAAGATAATTATCCTCCTTCGTCCATGGACCAAATTCTACAATTGGTCACAATTTTGAGATGATGTCCATATTGTTTGAATTATTTGGATACATTGAGTTTTTTTTCCGTATAATGATCAATCAAAAACCACATTTGCAACCAAGTGGGGCACTTATGTGTATTATACAATACCCTTTGGATTGATTAATGATGATACTACCTTCTAGTGTACAATTAATATTTCTTTTTTACGCTTCAAATTAATAAAGAGGCACATGGATGGAAATTGTGTCTTCTCTAAAAATGATCCAATCATGCCCAACATCTCACTCACATTTTTAATTGATGTCATAAATATGGGATTTTCCTCGACCCCAAGAAGAGTATTTTCATTTCCATTGAGGGAAAATTGTTAGACATATCATTACTATGAATCCAATCTAGGTAGATTCAGAAAAGGTAAAAGGCATATCCTACATTCCTCTCTAGGCTACAATGAAAGTCATGCATTTTTTTTTTCTTTCCTAGTAAGATAAATTTTGTAATGAATTTTACTTCAAACTTTGTTGAAATCATTGAACCTATAAACAAAACAATTATGAAAGATTCTTAGATAGTTTGGACACATTAAAAAGATGGGGATTTTTAGGAAATTAAGAATTCTATCATGTCCCATCTTTTCTTGTTAGCCCAAATTATAATGGATATTTCCATGTATACACTTTCACTTCTATACATATGTGTTAGTAAAAGTTGTCAAGAAATTTAATGCAAGCAGTGAGCTCAACCAAATTTCACCAATAGGGAATTTGGCTAGTGTCGTGTCTATGAGTGCTTGGTTTGAATCCCCTAGTTTAGGAACATTAGTCTACACCAACAATTTTACTAGGAAACCAACCATAAATGTGGAGAAGTAACCCTTGAGTTTCCTTATGAAATTTTCCTTAGAAAAAATAATTTATTAAAAAATTTATATCATATATCCTCAAAATCCATACTTTGTCCATAGTGCCTCACCCTATGGTGTGATCCTTTTTTACCAAAAAGGAGTTAGGAGAGAAGAGACGTAATTGGGTTACGATAATTCAAGATAATAACATGGGAATTAACCCGCCAATCTTATCCATGACCAAGGTGCATGTGAATTATAATATAAATCTCAAGACAAACACAATGATGAAGGGAGGGAGAACAAATCCTACATGTATTTTGACGTTCAATTTGTATTCATCCTCGCTAATTCATGCTATGAAGACTTAAAGTTTTACTTACACTAGGGTACCACCCCTAAACTTTTGAATCCAAAAGGAAAAAGAGAACTAAGGATCAAACATGAAAAGTATACCATGGAAGAAGTAGTCCTCTTCTGAAGACGTTATGACAAAGTATTGTTAGCACGTCTTTAATAACACGTTGCTCAAAATGATTTAAATGAATTGCATCACGGGCCTTGTAGTGGAAACTTTTCATGTGACACCATAACCAACAATATCCTCAAAGTAGCACACTATCAGTTAATTTTATTTAAAGCTACTCATGGCCATGTGTGCAAGTGTCACACTTTCCAAATTTTTTGTTGGAAAATAGAGAATCCCCTCCATTCCTCTAAATCACGTTAATGTTGACCAATTTTTCAAACAATGGAATATTAAATTCACTATCATGATGAATCCTAACTCTTCTCTTGTGAAAAAGTACATTCTAATAGGTATTCATTACACTTAGTGGGATGAGGCCATCCTAATGAAAACCACTTTAGTGAAGTTGGTTATCCAATTTCTCAAAAAAAAACATTGTAACCAATTTTGGTGCTCTCGTGGCATTATTGTTTAGCATTGCTAAATATTTAAGGTATTCTTAGTTACCATATTTGTTTTTTCAGACAAGGGGATCATATTAAACATTCATATAATTTTTTATCCTTAGGGAATAAGTTGGAAAAAACTACCAACAAAAAAAAAAGTTCGTATAATTAAGAAAATTGTATAAGACCACCTCAAAAGTTGGTAAAATGTTTTTTCCAATGTCCTTTGGGTAGAACATGTGACATCTAAAGCCTCTTCTCAAAATTCACCATATTTCTTGGAATATCGGAAGAAATCTATCCTTCCCCTAAATATATTCATGTCCTCTTTGAAACTATCCACGATGGTGCTAGGAGAGAGGGAAACCTAGATATAATTTTTTTACCCATCAATTTTTGGTCAAAATATGGTTTGATTAATCATCATTTAACAAATATTTCGAAGTAGGGGACTTTGTGTTGTAATGAGATGCATTAGCAAAAAAAAGGTTGGAATTCAGGGTCAATTTTTTTTATGTGGGGTTGTTTCTCATTAGTACAACAATCTTTAACACTTGATAGAGACGAAAACCCTTACTAAATTTATGATTGTTTTAATCACTAATTCACCCCTATGTTACAAAATAAATGTTACCAATGCACACATTTAAAGAAAAGAAAGTTGATGCACCTAAAAGGGGAAAAGGATATAGAAAATGAAGGATATGTGGACAACCTTTGTGAGGGTTGTGGGTGCATGGCCAGTAGTAAAGTACTAATTGTGTCACTATGGTTACTTAATCATGTTTATGGATGTTTATTAGAGTTAGGACTCATGGTTCATATAGTAACACAAATATGGTTATCTCTTTATCCAAAGTAAGGACCCAAATATATTTTTCATTTTATCTATCAATTGTTCCATAACACTTGCCATAACCAATGTGGAGGTAGTATCTATGGTTGCAATTGCTTTGGTTAATGCGAAGTCACAATTATAGTTTGTGGTATTCTTTATGAAGTGCATTAGTATAATCATCTTTACAATTATGAATGAAAAGTATGGTTCACACTTGAATTGCAATAATAGATGAAGTATTCAATTCTCAAGTGATAAGGGTTCTAGGTGGATTATATAACATTATCAATGAACACAAAGTGAAGGGAAGACAATTTTTAGTGTTTTCTTGAGTAGTCACAAAGTAACCTATTGTGTTGCATTTCATGAATGAGAGGACATATATAGAATTAGTAAACAAGGTTAATAATACCTAGACAATGATAAAATAATGTTCAATAATGTATAAACACAAGTTATGTTGTTTAAGTAGAAAGGAAGGAAGATTAATGCCTCACTTTCAATTACAAAGTGGCCCATCATCCAGTAGACCAATGGTAATATTATGCGGGCCATGCTATAATTGTAAGTTTATCTCCATTGTATGTGAGTAGAATTTGGGGTTTCTAGCTAGTTTTGGAAACTGCAAAAACCCTCACTATTATGCTCACGGATTCTTTTATGAATACCAAACCCTCTCCCCCTCTCACATTCCCATAATTAATGTAATTTAAACTCCTTGATCAAGGTTTAGAGCTTGATTGGAGGCTTGAAAATCAAGAATCCTTTCCCATTTTTGTATATCTTCATAGAGCTACAACTTTTGGAAGGTGAAATCTTCTCCTCTCTTCCATGGAAGGTGGTGGACTTAGTTCCTATATATTCATCATTTAATCCTATATCCAATGACTTATAATTCTTTCATTTCAATTTCATACTATATTTTTTATTTCTTCTTTTCTAAAACTTATACAAACTTTTCTCTCTCTTGAGCATTGAAGGCCCCAAACAAAATTACATATCTTAAATACTACACATCCAAAAAAATACTAAAAATATGTGGATTCATTGTGGATTTATTGTGTGCCAAAATCCATAAGGTGTATATGAGTTTGGAGGGATTCAATTTAAAAAATATGTAAAATGTCAAATTTCATTG
>ML785216.1:252497-291595 GCA_009831015.1 Picea engelmannii | reverse complement strand
CAAAGAAGAAATTATTTAAATAATAAAGTGAAGTGATGAGTGTAATATAAGTCAAAGTGGATACAAAAGAAATTATTTAAATAATAAAGTTAATGGAGAAATTACTAAGTGGACAAGTGGTTAGAAGTGGGTTAGTCCTAAAATAAAGAAAATGGTTTAAAGGTAACCCCTTGAGGAAGCTACATAAAAGTATAAATAAGAGGCAAGGGTCTCTCATTTTAATTACACTTGAGCATATTGAATATCTACAAGTGACAGAGGTAACCAAAGGATATCTAAGGCGAATTTCAGAGGGAAGGTGAAGTAAAGAAGGCCAAAATTCAAGGGAGGATAAATTATTTTGATCATGCTTTCTAAGTAATCCATCAATTGGTGTCAGAGCAGTTTCCTTCAGAAATCAGTTTAACCACTGAAAGGTAGATCATGGAGACTGACAACATTTATAAAAAATGGAATACCATAGTTTGATGGACAAAAGTATGCATTCTAGAGGAGAAGGATGAAAGCATATATACAGGCACAATATACAGGCACATGGATTTGAAATTTGGAAATCAGTAGTATATGGATACAAAGAACCAACAGTTCCGCCAACAAGTGAAAAAGAAATTGAACTTAGTCAAAATAATTCCAAAGGAACAAATGCACTTCTGAATGGTCTTTTTGAATCGATATATACCAAAGTTGTACATTGTAAATCCGCTAAAGAGATTTGGGACAAACTTCAAAATATTATGAAGGAGATTCAAAAGTCAAAGAAACAAAGCTTCAAACTTACAGAGGTCAATTCTAACTAAAGATGAAGGAAGATGAGAATATTGTAGATTACTTCTTATGAGTCGATGAAATAGTGAATGCAATCATAGGATTGGGAGAAGAAATTGAAGAAACTGTAATTGTTCAAAAGGTACTAAGATCTCTTCCTATGAGATTTGATCCTAAGATATCATCACTAGAAAAAAGAGCAGATCTAGACTCAATAAGCATGGATGAACTACATGGAATCTTCACAGCATATGAAATGAGAACTGAACAGGAAAATCCAGATATAAAAGAAATAGCTTTCAAAGCATCCAAAAGGTCAAAGAAAAAGGGAAATCAAAAGGAACATAGCAGCAACAGTGACTTCTTAGAATATGATGAAGAAGAAGTGGCCAACTTTGTCAGAAGATTGAACAAGGGAACCAATGACAGATATAAAGGTAAGCTTCCATTGAATTGTTTTAATTGTGATGGTATTGGTCATTTTTCTAACAAATGTCCTCATAAGAAAAATAAGATGAATGATGAAGATTACTCAAATAGAAAACAAGCATATAAAGGCAAATGAATAAAAAACAAATCTTTTAAGAAAATCTTATGCACCAAAGAAGACATCTTCTCATCAGATGAGGATGAAGTTAGTGACAATGAGACAAAAAGATTTCTATTCATGGAAATATAATACTCTGATAAAGAAGACACAGAAGAATATGAAGAGGTAGAAGTTGACTACCGAGAATAATTGTTGAGTGCCATAGAAGTTATAAGAAGAGAAAAGAAGAAAAAAAAGAAGCTACAATAGGTTTGAATCATTGAGCATTGAAGTGGAATGATACAAGTGCAACAACTTTGGACACATGTCCAAAGATTGTATAATGAAAGTCCCTCCTAGCGAACCACAAAAAAACAACAACAATCACAGATAGGAACCTTAGAAGAGAACATCGATAAGAAAGAAGAATTAGTATAGCAATGAAGAATTCACACTCTCTCTACAAGCTAAGAAGAATAAACATGGTTGGTATGTTGACAATGGTTGTTCAAAAAACATGACAGGTTTCTTACATTAAGAAATGAAAGAGATGGATCAGTCTCCTTCAAAAATGATGATTCAACTAAAATAATTGGAAAAGGCACAATCATAATTGGAAACAAGAATACCAAGGAAGAAAATGTTCTACTACTAGAAGATATGAAACATAATCTTCTAAGTGTGAGTCAAATGTGTGACCAAGGTCATAAAATTACTTTCGATTCAAATAAGTGCGAGATAATAAAAGAAGGTTCAGGAAAATTGATTGCAACAACTGCAAGAACTTCAAGCAACATATATATATTAAGTGAAATTGGAAATGAAAAGTTTTGTCTAGGAAAGGAAAATGAAGGTTGGCTATGGCATAGAAGAATGGGCCACATACACTTTGATAACCTTTTCAAAGTCAACAAAAAGGAAGAAGTTAGAGAAATGCCTGAGATCACGAAACCAACCAAAACTTTATGCAAGCATTGTCAACAAGAAAAGAAAACAAAGACCAGGTTCAAATCAAAGGAATATTCAATGACAAGACCACTAGAAATTGTGCATAATGACCTAGCTGGACCAACTACAACAAAGGGTTTAAAAGGTGAGAAATAATTTATGTTATTAGTTGATGATTATACAAGAATGACTGCAGTTTTCTTTCTCAGAAATAAGTCAGAAGCTTTTGAAAACTTCAAGGTCTACAAGGAAATGGTTGAAAATGAAATGGATTCAAAAATCAAATGTTTGAGATATGACGCAAGTCTGCCCCTCGCTGGCCAGCCGCTCTCACCAGGACCTTTTTCACACTGGCCCGAAGAGCTATATTACTCTTCCGATCCCGTATCGGGACCTTCAATCACCCACAGGACACTCCTGGTGATCTCCCGCCAAGTGTCTCGGGAAATCGGGTCTCGCGATATCGCGAGACTCGCAGCACTATTCTTGTGTGCTCAAACTCCGAACCCCGAGCTCCGATGGTCAATGGTCAACACTCGGGATATCGCCACTCACGATGTCAACGCCCTGATTTTCTAAACTCCGAGTCCCGAGGTGTCGATTCCCCGAGACTGCGCCACCTGTATCCCACTAGTCTTTGGGGCCCCACGCTGCCACGTCGCCTCGGGGCTTCATGTATCGCAAATCCATGATGAAACCTTTCCCTGTTTCCAGAAACCTCGGACGCCGACTCTGTGGGATTTCGTGCCACCTGTCCCCGCTCTGATCGACGGTCCCCATTGAATCGAGAAATCGCTACTCGCGATTTCAAAGGATAAACTCTTTCCTTGCCAACCGCCGAACGCTGATATGCAATGGCGTGATTCTTTGCGCGCCTGCGAGTTAACTCCCTCGCAACTCCTCTTGGATCTAATGGTCGACGGGAACTCACGATTCTTCACAGTGATTTCAAGTTGTCGATTCTCTTCCTCTTGAAGAGTCCTTCGCTCCGAAGATTTTCCTGCTCAAACTTCTCCTGGTCCTTTTTCCCGAAAATCACAAGGGACTATTCCTCCTGAGCTTCACCAACTCTGATTCTTCAAAGACTTCTGCGTAAGCTGCTTACGCTCGACCTTCAACCACTCCCAAGGGTTGAACTCAGCTAGACTCTATGTCCTCCTGACAATAATAGTCCTGTCTTCTTCTCCTCAGGCTCGCCTCTGAGACTTCAATCTAACCTTCACTTCACCTGCACGGTTCGAATAACCCAACACAATTCTGGTAGAGGAGAATAAGAGTTTAACTGTAGATCCCCCTCAACGCACTCTATGTGGAGGAATTCGACTGCACTCTATGCAGGAATCTCCTGGCTCGAACAGAGAAATAATTTGAAACTTATTCTCGCCTCTCTCCCAGATTTCTAATCTGCCATGAAATTACATATACAGCATATACAACGAAGGCATAACAAGAAGCAAGTATGCAACATCATAATATCAACAACACACAGAGAAAAATCATAGCCATGGAATTGAATCAAAGCTTTCCTATTAATTCAATATCTGTACATGGGGATTCTTCACCGGTTCTCTTCTTTTCTCTCTCCTTGCTCCTGAATGCTAATGATGCTTCGAATATCTTCCAATTCTAATAATACAATGATACAAAGGAGGGTTCCTATATTCCGTTTTTCCTCTCGAAAACAAAACTGTCTAATCTACAGTTAATTCCTATCTAACAACATTAAGGACTATTAAATGCCTTCCTATCTATAGTACAATACAAGTGTGCTCTGCTATGAATGCCTTCATTTAAATGGTGGCGCAACAAATACAAGGTAACTCAAAAATGCATGTGCTGGCGTTGTCCAGCTGTATTCTCTTTCTCCACGCGCTGGCTCGCTTGATGAGTGAGTGATGCTCCTGCATCATACTCCTCGGCTTGAAAATATTCATGGGCTCCTATCCATGAGCTCCTATACAGTGTGCCCATGTTTCTGTATCACTGCCTCTATCTCCCAGCTGGCATCCTCCACTGGGTGATTCTTCCATTTCAGCAGGTATTCAAAATACTTCTTTCTCCAGGTCTTCCTGCCCATGCGTTTGTCCAGTATGCACTCCATCTGAGGCTTCTGTGCAACTGGCAATTGCTTCTTCCACTGGATCACTGGTTCCTCAGTCCCAGTGCCTGTTCCCTCATCCCTGTATGGGTATATATCCAAAACGTTGAAAATCAGAGATATCCCGATGCCCTCTAGCAACTCAAGCTCATATGCATTCTCTCCGAACGTCTTCAGAACTCTGCATGGCCCGATCTTTTTCATTTTGAGCTTGTTATATGTTCCCCTAGGGAACCTTTCTTTTCTCAAGTGCGCTAGAACCATGTCCCCAACTTCAAATTGAAGTTGTCTTTTCCTCTGATCAACTCTGCGCTTATACTCCTGATTCGACTTCTGCAGTCACTGCTTCACCTTCGCGTGAAGTTCCTGCATCGCCTCAGCGAAATCTTCAGCTCTCGCGCTGCTAGTTTCAGCCTATTCTGACTCCCTGAGCTCAGAAAATCCTCTCGGTTGTGTCCCATACAAAATTTGAAATGGGCTCTTACCTGTACTCCGATTCACCGAATCGTTGTACGCAAATTCTGCTTGCGGTAATATCTGGTCCCAGCTGCTGTGATGTTTCGTCACCGGGCTCCTCAATAAATCTCCCAGGCTTCTATTGACCACTTCCATCTTACCATTTGTCTGCGGATGGTATGATGAGCTAAAATCCAAATTAGTACCCAGCTTCTTCCATAGGGTCCTCCAAAAATGACCTATGAACTTTGTGTCCTGATCCGAGACTATGTTTCTCGACAATCCATGCAATATGACAATTTCTTTGAAAAATAAATTGGCGATGTGTGTGGAATCGCTGGTCTTATGACACGGAATAAAATGTGCCATCTTCGAGAACCTGTACACCACCACAAAGATGGAATCAACGCCCCTCTACGTTCTCGACAATCCCAAGACAAAGTCCATGCTAATGCCTTCCCATGGCCTCTCGGGTATAGGCAGTGGTTGGTATAACCCTGTGTTCTGCTTTCGGTCCTTCGCGTGTTGACATATTCTGCACCTGTCAACAAACCTTCTAACATCTGCACGCATGCTAGGCCAATGATATTATTCTCTCATCTTGGCGAATGTTTTGTCATGTCCGAAATGACCTGCTAAGCCTCCGTTGTGCTTCTCCTTCACCATATTTTCCCTCATGGAGCAATCTGGAATGCACAATTGGTTGCCCCTGAACAACAATCCATCCTGGATTAGATAGTCAATCCAAGGACTCCTATCCCTGAGAACTGGATTCTCGGTTGCTTCATAAGCTTCCCCGAAATCTGCATCACCTGCATACATATCTTTCAGATTCTCAAATCCCAGCGTTTTCACTCTGAACTCCTGCAGCAATAGGCATTTCTTGCTCAAAGCGTCAGCTACTTTGTTAGCAGTCCCCGAAATGTGCTTTATCATGAATGTAAAATTCTGCATGTACTCTACCCATTTTTCATGCTTCTGATTCAGCTTCTCCTGTTGACTTACAAACTAAAATGCATGATTATCGCTATACAACACAAATTCTTTGGGTATTAAGTAATGCCTCCACTTTTTCAATGCCTGTATGATGGCATAGAACTCTTTTTCATACATAGAGTATTTCAGTTTCACATCATCCAATTTCTCGCTGAAATATGCTATAGGTCTGTCATCCTGACTCAAGACCCCTCCAACAACATATCCACTGGCGTCACACTTCACCTGAAAGGTCTTCTGAAAATCAGGCAACACCAGAATTGGTTGCTCTGTTATCTTATGCTTCAACAGATTGAAGCTCTTTTCAGCCTCTGTTGTCCAATGAAAAACTTTATGCCGCTTCTTCACGGTGTCCATCATCGCGGCGCTAATTCCACTAAAATTCTGAATGAATTTCCTGTAGAAACTAGCGAGTCCATGGAAACTCCTTACCTCAAAAACATTCCTCGACGATGGCCATTTCCTGATTACTTCAACCTTCTCAAGGTCCATCTTTAATTCATTCGCCGAGATTACAAAACCCAAATAAATGAGTTATGTCTGCATGAACGAGCACTTCTTCAAATTTATCAGCAGCTTCTCCTGCTGTAGCCTCCTCATTACAATGGTCAAATGTCTCAAATGCTCAGCCTTGGTCTTGCTGAATATCAGTATGTCGTCCAGATATACGAACACAAATTTGCCAATGAATTCCCTCAAGACTTCATTCATCAGCCTCATAAAAGTGCTCGGCGCGTTTGTCAACCCAAACGACATGACTAGCCATTCATACAAACCCTCATTTGTTTTGAATGTTGTCTTCCATTCATCCCCCTCTCTCATCCGGATTTGATGATATCCGATCTTCAAATCTATCTTTGAAAAGTAATTTTCCCCACTCAGGCAATCCATCAAATCATCCATTCTCGGCAGTGGAAACCTGTACCTGATGGTAATCTTATTTATCTCCCTGGAGTCTGTACACATCCTCCAGCCTCCATCCTTCTTTGGGCTCAGTACTGTCGGAACAACACATGGACTCAGACTCTCTCTGACCAGTCCTTTTTCCAACAGATCCTGTACCTGGTTTTTGACCTCCTCGTTCTCCTGAGGTGTCAACCTGTACGCTGCTTTGTTCGGTAGACTTGCTCCGGGTATGAGGTCTATATGGTGACTCACACTCCGCATTGGTGGCAACGAACGAGGTAGTTCATCCACGATGATATCAGCAAACTCTCCCAACAGTTCCTGAATCTCCTCTGGCAAGTCATCCACTCTTGTGCTTGTCAGGACAATTCTCGGCTTCCTGACAACAAAGAATTGTGGATTTTCATTCTTCTCCATCTCCGTGAGAAGCTCCTTCCCACTCATAAGAAGTATTGTGCTGCTCACTTCCTGCTTCACTTCCTTATCCTTTATCGGCAACAATGTGTGTGTTTTCCCATCCTTCTCCAAGGTATATGTGTTCATCCTCCCACCATGAACAACATTTCTATCAAACTGCCATGGTCTACCCAATAATACATGACAGACATCCATGGGAATGACATCACACAGAATTTTATCCCTATATTCACCCATTTTAAACTCAACCAAGCATTGTCTCGTAACACATACCTGGTGTCCCTTCTGTAGCCATGACACTTTGTATGGACTCGGGTGTCTGTTCGTCTCCAGATCCAGCTTTTCCACCATCTCGGTCGAAACGAGATTATCGGTACTCCCACTGTCCACGATGACCTTGCATTTCCAGCCCTTGGTCTTGCATGTGGTCCTGAATAGTATACATCTTTGCGCTGTGTCCTCCACCACTTTCTCAGGTTTCAAAAGGACTTTGTGCACTATCAACGACTTCCCACTTCCAGTGTCTTCATATTCAACATCACGCCTCTGCGCCTCAGCGATGTGAGATTTTCCTCTGTCCATTTTCCTGTCTGGGCAGTCAATGGCTTTGTGTCTTTCCTTACCACATGTAAAACATGTTATAACTCCTCCTCAGACTCTTCCTCTACCTCGAGTATGAGGAAATGCATTGGCATCAACATATTCCCCTTGCTGATCATCTTGATGCCTCCTCGGCTCAGCGCATTGCTGCCTCTGCTGTGAGGTTCTGCCTCTTTCATATTTTCCTTGAGGCCTCTTCCAATCCTCCTTGGGATTTTGGGTTCTCTCCTAGGAAACAACTTTGCATCTGGGCTAACTCCTGCCTCACCCTCGCTGTCCCTGCTTGCGGCTCAGCTTCTCCTCAACTTTTAAAGCCATTTGGTATGCATCCTCAACTGTTCGGATGGTAACCATTCTTAGCTCGTCCTGAATGTCATACCTCAACCCATTCAGGTACCTTGCCACCTTTTCTTCATCACTCTCCCGATGACCAGCTCTGATGTTGAGCCTGTAGAAATCTTCGGTGTACTCCTTTACCGACATCATCTTCTTCCTCAGGTTCTGCATGCGCCTGAACAGAGTGATCTGGTAGTCTCTGGGGATGAATTTCGCTTTCATCTTCGTGATCATCCTATCCTAGCTCTTAATCTTTTGTTTGCCCTTGGAACGTCTGTCTGCCTGCAGCTCGTCCCACCATAAGGCTGCATGCCCCTTCAACTTTGTGAAAACATGTCTTATCTTCTTGTCCTCTTCGATATCTTCATAATCGAAGTAGGTGTCGAGTGTTCAGATCCAATCTAGCAACTCTTCTGCATCCAAATTCCCTTCATACACGGGAATGTCCATTTTGGTCTTAGAGCTCATCCTAGAAATGGCTCTGATCAACCGCTCGGTTGATGCATCCTCTACTGAGACCTCTTCGGCATCGTGCCCAGCTTCCTCTTCCACTTCAGAATCACTGAATTCTCCGGTACCGAATCCACGCCTTTGGGTGGTCTCCATCTCCTCGAGTCTCGCCCTGAGATCTTGTATTTGACGCTCCATCTCTGGATTCCCTATCGGTCTTCCTCTCCTTCGGGAATCCCTGTCTTCACGATCAGGTGACTGCCTCTCCCTTCTCAGCGGCATGGTGAATCTATGTCTCTGCTTCAGAAAGAAAAGATACTCCAGGCTCTGATACCACTCTGATGCAAGTCTGTGTATCAGAGTGCTCTTCCTTTCTCCTTCTCTTCTCTCGCTTGCGATATACAGACAAGATTCTTGGCTCTGATACCACTCGACGCAAGTCTTCCCCTCGCTGGCCAGCCGCTCTCACCAGAACCTTTTTCACACTAGCCCGAAGAGCTATATTACTCTTCTGATCCCGTATCGGGACCTTCAGTCACCCACAGGACACTCCTGTTGATCTCCCGCCAAGTGTCTCGGGAAATTGGGTCTCGCGATATCGTGAGACTCCCAGCACTGTTCTTGTGTGCTAAAAATCCGAACCCCGAGCTCCGATGGTCAATGGTCAACACTCGGGATATCGCCACTCGCGATGTCAACGCCCTGATTTTCTAAACTCTGAGTCCCGAGGTGCCGATTCCCTGAGACTGCGCCACCTGTATCCCACTAGTCTCTGGGGCCCCACACTGCCACGTCGCCTCGAGGCTTCACGGATCGAAAATCCACGATGCAACCTTTCCCTGTTGCTATAAACCCCAGACGCCGACTCTGTGGGATTTCGTGCCACCTGTCCCCGCTCTGATCGACGGTCCCCGTTGAATCGGGAAATTGCTACTGGCGATTTCAAAGGATAAACTCTTTCCTTGCCAACCGCCGAACTCCGATATGCGATGGCGTGCTTCTTTGCACGCCTGCGAGTTAACTCCCTCGCAACTCCTCTTGGATC
This sequence comes from Picea engelmannii, assembly GCA_009831015.1. Classification (NCBI taxonomy): domain Eukaryota; kingdom Viridiplantae; phylum Streptophyta; class Pinopsida; order Pinales; family Pinaceae; genus Picea; species Picea engelmannii. Next base: position 282,049 of record ML785216.1, on the reverse strand, counting down.
TAACGGTCGACGGGAGCTTGCAATTCTTCACAGCGATTTCAAGTTGTCGATTCTCTTCCTCTTGAAGAGTCCTTCGCTCCGAAGCTTTTCCTGCTCAAACTTCTCCTGGTCCTTTTTCCCAGAAATCACAAGGGACTATTCCCCCTGAGCTTCACCAACTCTAATTCTTCAAATACTTCTGCGTAAGCTGCTTACGCTCGAACTTCAACCACTCCCAAGGGTTGAAATCAGCCAGACTCTATGTCCTCCTGACAATAGTAGTCCTGTCTTCTTCTCCTCAGGCTCGCCTCTGAGACTTCAATCTAACATGCACTTCACCTGCACGGTTCGAATAACCCAACATAATTCTGGTAGAGGAGAATAAGAGTTTAACTGTAGAACCCCCTCAACGCACTCTATGCAGAGGAATTCGACTGCACTCTATGTAGGAATCTCCTGGCTCGAACAGAGAAACAATTTGAAACTTATTCTCGCCTCTCTCCCAGATTTCTAATCTACCATGAAATTACATATACAACATATACAACGAAGGCATAACAAGAAGAAAGTATGCAACAACATAATATCAACAACACACAGAGAAAAATCACAGCCATGGAATTGAATCAAAGCTTTCCTATTAATTCAATATCTGTACATGGGGATTCTTCACCAGTTCTCTGCTTTTCTCTCTCCTTGCTCCTGAATGCTAATGCTGCTTCGAATATCTTCCAATTCTAATAATACAATGATACAAAGGAGGGTGCCTATATTCTGTTTTCCCTCTCGAAAACAAAATTGTCTAATCTACAGTTAATTCCTATCTAACAACATTAAGGACTATTAAATGCCTTCCTATCTATAGTATAATACAAGTGCGCTCTTCTATGAATGCCTTCATTTAAATGGCGGCGCAACAACTCTAAGGTAACTCAAAAATGCACATGTTGGTGCTGTCCAGTTGTATTCTCTTTCTCCACGCGTTGGCTCGCTTGATGAGTGAGAGATGCTCCTGCATCAAGATATGATAATGGAGGAGGGTTCACTTAAAAGGAATTTATGGACTACTGTAGCAGGCATGGAATAAAAAGGAAATTATCCATTTCTAGGACACCTCAACAGAATGGAGTTGTTAAAAGAAAGAACATGACAATACAAGAAATGGCTCGAACAATGCTAATGGATTCCAAATTGACAGATATTTTTTCGACACATGCAGTGAATACAACAATTCACATTCAAAACATAGTAATGCTCAGAAACAACAATGACAAAACTCCCTACGAGCTATGGAAAGGAAGACCAGCAAATGTGAAGCACTTCAGAATATTTGGAATCAAATGCTACATCAAAAGAGAAGATGGAAAAATGGAAAAGTTTGACTCTTGTGTGGATAAATGAGTATTTCTTGGTTACTCAAGTACAAGGAAATCATACAAGTGTTACAATCTAAGGTTGAACAAATTTGTGGAAAGCATTAATGTAACAATTGATGAAACATGTGGAAGAGAATTAAAGGAAGAAGAAAATGAATCAATAGAACAACTTTACGAAGAAGAATCAGAAGATGAAGAAGAAGTAGAAGGGGAATGTGAAGAGGATCAGACAGATGTAGAAGATCAAGTTCAACAAGTGCCTCCAAAGAAACCTAGAAAACGAGTATAGAAGAATCGTCCTTCAGATCAGATTATCAGAAAAAAAAGATGCAGGAGTTGAGAATAGAAGAAGAATCTGTTCACCAAAACAAATGCTCCTAGCACTCTTATCTACGATTGAACCAAACAGTTTTGAAGAAGCCAACAAGGATGAATTTTGGAATAATTCCATGGATGAAGAATTGGATCAAATAGAGAAGAATGACACTTGGGAATTGGTTCCAAGACCAAAGAATAAGAATGTGATTGGCACAAAGTGGGTTTTTAGAAATAAATTGAATGAAGATGGACATGTTACAAGGAACAAACCTAGATTGGTATGCAAAGGATACGCACAGGTTGAAGGAATCGACTTTGAAGATACATTTTCCCCAGTTTCTAGAATGGAAGCAATCTGATTGATTTTAGCTTATGCATGCTCCAAGAATATTAGAGTGTATCAGATGGATGTGAAATCATCTTTTCTGAATGGGGAACTTGAAGAATAAGTCTACATTGAACAACTAGAAGGAATTCAGTTGTCATAGAACGTAGATTATGTGTGCAAATTGAACAAGGCCCTGCATGGTCTAAAACATGATCCTAGCGCATGGTACTCTAAACTGGATACATATCTATGGCAGACATGATTCAGAAAAGGAAGTGTAGACAACAACCGCTACATCAAGGTAACTCAAGATAGTATTTTATTAATTGAATTTTATGTTGATGATACTATTTTTGGTAGAAATGATGATAGGTTAAGCCAAAATTTTGAAAAGGATATGCAGAATGAATTTGAAATGTCATTACTCAGAGAACTATCCTTCTTTTTGGGTCTTCATATACGTCAAAGAAAACAAGGAATTTTTATTTCTCAAACTAAGTATATCATATAAAATCTAAATAGGTTTGGAATGGAAGATTGCAAACCAATTACTACTCCTATGCAAACCAGTTGAAAATTGAGAAAATATGATGATTCAAAGTCTACAAACTAGAGGCAATACAGGTCAATGATTGGTAGCTTACTATATGTGACAACATCCAGACCAGATGTAATGCAGGAAGTTGGATAGGTGGCATGATTTCAAGCAGTACCAAAGGAATCACATGTCTTAGAAGTGAAGAGGATTTTCTGATATATCAAAGGAACAAAAGAGTTTGGATTATGGTATCCAAAAGGAAAGAATCTATCACTTGTTGCCTACACAGATGCAGATTGTTTAGGTTGCATTGATGACCGACAAAGCACCGATGGAGCAACGTTCTACTTGGGTGAGTGTTTAGTATATTGGCTAAGCAAGAAACAATCATCAATATATTTATCTACAACCAAGGCATAATATATTGCAGCAACGGGGTATTTTACACAGGTTCTATGGGTGAAACAAACTTTTATAGATATATAGGTTGAGTATGATAAGCCCATTCCAATATATTGTGATAATACAAGCGCCATCAGTATCTCAAAGAACCCGGTGATGCACTCTAAGACGAAGCGCATTCCAATCAAGTATCACTTTCTATGGGAACATGTTGCAAAGAAGAACAACAGAGTTGAATATGTGGGCACAAAAGAACAAGTGGCAAACATCTTTACAAAACTACTTCCACGGGAATCCTTTGAGTATCTTCGCCAAAGACTCAGAGTAATTTCTACTCCAAAATGAATTCTTTTGAATGCTTATCTTATATGTCTTATATTTACACGAGGAAGCACCATAAAGAGGATAGTTCAGGTTGGGAGATTAGTTTTAGGAATAGTTTAGTCAGGAGCAACCCTAGATGGAAAGATACCTTTGTCATTGATGAAAAAGGGGGAGATATTTATCATATGCAAAGGTAAATGCTTGGAGAAAGAGCATAGAGGTAGGGTTCCAGGGGGAGCGATGGCCACAAGGGGAGCATGAGTGATATGACTTCATTATTTCATCAGAGTGTTTCCATCAATGCCAAAGGGGGATATTGTTGATTATTTGGGTTGGTTGTCATTGATGTCAACCCTTGAAGAAACTCTGATAGTGAATTTCAGTAAGCTTGTTTGATGTAAAATGGTATGAGTTTTATATATTTTAAGGTAAGACTATTCTATATGGATAGTACATGTCATGCCATTTCCAGTGGTATGTGGAACTCCACATAACTCCTCACGGTTAGAGATTTATGGCCATGTGAAGTTGTAGAACCCTATTGAGTCATCTAGAAGCCCCAAAAGGTCAAATTAGTCAAAGTGGTTGCAAAGAAGAAATTATTTAAATAATAAAGTGAAGTGATGAGTGTAATATAAGTCAAAGTGGATACAAAATAAATTATTTAAATAATAAAGTTAATGGAGGAATTACTAAGTGGACAAATGGTTAGAAGTGGGTTAGCCCTAAAATAAGGAAAGTGGTTTAAAGGTAACCCCTTGAGGAAGCTACATAAAAGTATAAATAAGATTCAAGGGTCTCTCATTTTAATTACACTTGAGCATATTGAATATCTACAAGTGACTGAGGTAACCAAAGGATATCTAAGGCAAATTTCATAGGGAAGGTGAAGTAAAGAAGGCCAAAATTCAAGGGAGGATAAATTCTTTTGATGATGCTTTCTAAGTAATGCAACAAGCTTGTTATCCAAACTCTCACAAGTAAAACAAAATCCAAAAAAAATTTGCAACATAACATTACCAAGAATAAGAGAGATCCATTTTTCTTTCACCACATTTGTTTTATAGAAAAATCCCAAATGACACATGTCCTCATGCACAATTAATTGTATTTTTAATTAATTTAAAAAAGATTATTCACCCACACACTTGTCACCCTCTCCCAAGTTGCACAAGTAATTACCATTTTTATTTTATTTAAAAAGATAAATTCCCTCACATTCCCCAATGTGTTCCTATTTTTTCTCTTAGTTGTCCCTTTGTTCCCCAAATTCTCATTTAATGAGTGTCTCCTAACTAGATCTTAGTTAGAGTTGGATTATGAGTGTTCTTCTAGTTAGACTAGTGGTGGATTGACTCAAGATTCTATTCCATGTGTACACTTATTCTCTCATATTATTATTTCTTCTATTTTTAAAATCCATTTTATTAATTTCTTGCACACATGTGCATTTTATTCAACCTTTAAGTTGTACTCCCCTTTTTCCTAGAGTTTGAATATATTCTCAAATCCTTTAACTTATGTCATAATTCATTTAATCCTTTAATTAAATTTAGAGTTAGACTTAGTCTTTGGCTTAGGATTAGAATTTTGTTAGGATTTATAATTAATAATTTACTGTTTAATTAATTATTTCAATCCAACAAGGTCTAATCATTTCAATGTTTTCTAGGCCACCTAGATTTATTGACTCAATTTTTAATTATGCATTGTGCCCTTCAAGACACATCTCCGTGCTCTAAGGGTGCCACTCACCTTAGACTAGTTTTGGAAGTTTGTTCGACCCCTGGAGTCAACACTCCATTCGGTTGACCTTGTGAGAGACTAAGGGATTCTAAGGAATAATGACTTCGCCTTATTGCATGCTATTTAGAATCTTTTTGAGAGACTGTCTCGATCTGCACTGACGACATCGTGGACCTCTCAAACTAGGTAATTGTTAACCTACAACTTTGGCCACGATGGGAGTGCTAGTAGACTATGACAAGGACGCTGCCACACCTCTCCCTCAAATGTATGGTTTTTGTGCATGGCCCCTTTACTCCTTATGTGAGTCGTATTAGCAAGCATCATCAATCTTGCATCCATTGAAAAAAATACTGGCAATAGCCCATATACATAAATCATACTGAAATCAATCATATATCACACGTGAGTAAAATTAAATACTCAAAAAAATACAATCCACTCCCTGACTCAATATGGAGTCAAAGGAATTTCATTGATGCCATCAACATCCATAACCTATCATGTGTCCTGGACACTTAGGAAACTCGTCAATAGCATCTGTCAATACATATACATCAATTTGACAATACGTCACAATACATCATCATCATCATATATAACCAATAATCAAAACAGAACCATAATATACCATAACCAGATCACTTGTATGAAAGTGTCCTCAAAGAATATGTCAATAAAAGTGTGCTCTATAGAGAGGGATGTTACAACCTTCCAGTGGTTAGAGTTTCCAAAGATAGTGTGGGCCCATAACCTATTAAAATAATAGCTGTGCTCGTTTCACCATAGACAATATCACTATATTGTCACCCAAGCATAGGCACAAAGGCCACCCCTAAGCACCTTAAACTTGACAGAAAAAATAATTCTAGAAGCAATCATTAGAACCAATAGCCAACCAAGGTAGCGTACCTCTCTCTAAAGCTAGAGTACCAAGCAGAAAATCCAAACCATAACCAAAGACCATGTCACCACTACAACAACTGCAACTCTCCACCAATCATGTCCACCACTAGTCCTTATGTAGTTGTGAGAGTGAGTGAGTGCAAATGAGCTCAATAACCCTCTATTTTGTAGTCCTCCAAGTGACCTAACTGGGTCGACTTATTCTTCTGGAGGCTAATAACTTAATATAAGTTATTCTCTTGAGTCAACTTGTCTTCTAGGGTTATTAACCAACTATTTAGGGTTTCTCTTTCTTCCCGAAATATTCTAGTCTCACCAAAGGTTACATGTAGAGGTTAATACCTCTCACAAATACCATAACATCAACAATTCGACCCTCGCATTACACCTATAGGTAGGATCCTAATACATATGAACTTGTAGTACTTGAAAATGTCAAGAAATGATAAGTATAAAAGATTATCAACAAATCATTGATTGCTTGACTAATGAAAAGACCTTTAAGGGTGCCATCATTGATGATGAAGAACATGCCAAACATATTTCAAATTATAATTAATAAAATACCCATTTCCACTCTAATATAATCCAAAACAAGTGGTTATCCTCGAGAAATATTTTAATCTACAAGATAAATTTCACAAAATAGTCAATACTAAAAACATCAGCTCTTTAATGAGCTATAAGGCAATTAATTTAGGCAGTGACCAAGACCCCAAGATGGTGAATCTTGGATTTGCTGCACTAATGAGGAAAGGAAATGGTATATTAGTTTTTTAAAACAATATGAAGAATTTTTCATTTGGACTTATGATGAGTGGAAAGTATATAATCCAAATATAATTTAGCACATCATACCACCAAAGATGGACACAAATCCTTTTCGGTAGAAATAAAGGCACATACATCTATTGATACAGATTGGATCATTATATTGTTTTTCATCTATCTCTATCCTTTCAAAGTGGAAAAAAATTGGAGGAATCAACTTACAGGGTCATTTTAGTGGCAAGTCTTAGTTTGGAAAATTGGGGTCCATAACCTTTTGTGGCCATTTTGAGGCATGAAATGGAATTTTTGGGGGTTAAAAATTCCCCAACGTAGCTCAGACCCAATGACACTATTCTACACATCGAGACCTTTCTAACGGTGAAACAATCGTTTCAATCAGAGATTGTATGAAAAAATTATGCCTCTCATAAGTTGACCTATCGTGTTGACCACCATGGTATGAGAGGATGCCACATCATCCCCCATTACTCATGCATATGGGGCTAGCCACGTGAGGGATTTAGAGAAATTTATATAAGGTTCAAAACCCTACCAAAATTGAGGGTTGAGGAAGTAAAAAACATGTCCCTAGATGGCTATTGGGATATATTAAATACCAGACCACTAGGAGGAGAAGGGGTTCCATTATTTTGCATTGTATCTTGTTCCATAGCTGAGAAAAACATATGAGACTGGTATTATGTGAGAATAATAGAGGAGGAGAGATTATGTAGTAGCCACATAGGCCACAATTCAAAGGAAACTCCACAAAGAGTGCCTCTTTATTTGTACTTGCATCATTTCCATACCAGAGAAAAGAGAGTGGAGCAACCTCACCTTCTAGCTGGATTTTCTTTCATATTGGGTTTTCTAGGTCAAATCTTGTGTTTATTTATGGATGGTGTGATTGTATTTTTCCATTCTCTATTTTCCACATTTGATCTAGTTCTTGCATAAGAAAAAAATCATTAATTAAATATTCTGGAGATCTAAAGGAAATATAACCTTAATAGTAAATTTTTAGTATTTTATTAGATCTATTGTGATGAATTGTTCCAGTGGAATATCCATGGCAGTTTATAGATCAACTTTCATTGTATCTTCTCGTTCAAAAATATTTGAAAAAAAATCTTGGATGACTGAATTATTCACTTAGTAAGGCATAGTACTTAGATAGCTAATATAATCCATGTTCATAAAAATAGTAGAGAGATATGCTTATGCATGTATTTTAGAAATCTCAATAAGGCTTCCAAAAAAGATAATTATCCTCCTTCGTCCATGGACCAAATTCTACAATTGGTCACAATTTTGAGATGATGTCCATATTGTTTGAATTATTTGGATACATTGAGTTTTTTTTCCGTATAATGATCAATCAAAAACCACATTTGCAACCAAGTGGGGCACTTATGTGTATTATACAATACCCTTTGGATTGATTAATGATGATACTACCTTCTAGTGTACAATTAATATTTCTTTTTTACGCTTCAAATTAATAAAGAGGCACATGGATGGAAATTGTGTCTTCTCTAAAAATGATCCAATCATGCCCAACATCTCACTCACATTTTTAATTGATGTCATAAATATGGGATTTTCCTCGACCCCAAGAAGAGTATTTTCATTTCCATTGAGGGAAAATTGTTAGACATATCATTACTATGAATCCAATCTAGGTAGATTCAGAAAAGGTAAAAGGCATATCCTACATTCCTCTCTAGGCTACAATGAAAGTCATGCATTTTTTTTTTCTTTCCTAGTAAGATAAATTTTGTAATGAATTTTACTTCAAACTTTGTTGAAATCATTGAACCTATAAACAAAACAATTATGAAAGATTCTTAGATAGTTTGGACACATTAAAAAGATGGGGATTTTTAGGAAATTAAGAATTCTATCATGTCCCATCTTTTCTTGTTAGCCCAAATTATAATGGATATTTCCATGTATACACTTTCACTTCTATACATATGTGTTAGTAAAAGTTGTCAAGAAATTTAATGCAAGCAGTGAGCTCAACCAAATTTCACCAATAGGGAATTTGGCTAGTGTCGTGTCTATGAGTGCTTGGTTTGAATCCCCTAGTTTAGGAACATTAGTCTACACCAACAATTTTACTAGGAAACCAACCATAAATGTGGAGAAGTAACCCTTGAGTTTCCTTATGAAATTTTCCTTAGAAAAAATAATTTATTAAAAAATTTATATCATATATCCTCAAAATCCATACTTTGTCCATAGTGCCTCACCCTATGGTGTGATCCTTTTTTACCAAAAAGGAGTTAGGAGAGAAGAGACGTAATTGGGTTACGATAATTCAAGATAATAACATGGGAATTAACCCGCCAATCTTATCCATGACCAAGGTGCATGTGAATTATAATATAAATCTCAAGACAAACACAATGATGAAGGGAGGGAGAACAAATCCTACATGTATTTTGACGTTCAATTTGTATTCATCCTCGCTAATTCATGCTATGAAGACTTAAAGTTTTACTTACACTAGGGTACCACCCCTAAACTTTTGAATCCAAAAGGAAAAAGAGAACTAAGGATCAAACATGAAAAGTATACCATGGAAGAAGTAGTCCTCTTCTGAAGACGTTATGACAAAGTATTGTTAGCACGTCTTTAATAACACGTTGCTCAAAATGATTTAAATGAATTGCATCACGGGCCTTGTAGTGGAAACTTTTCATGTGACACCATAACCAACAATATCCTCAAAGTAGCACACTATCAGTTAATTTTATTTAAAGCTACTCATGGCCATGTGTGCAAGTGTCACACTTTCCAAATTTTTTGTTGGAAAATAGAGAATCCCCTCCATTCCTCTAAATCACGTTAATGTTGACCAATTTTTCAAACAATGGAATATTAAATTCACTATCATGATGAATCCTAACTCTTCTCTTGTGAAAAAGTACATTCTAATAGGTATTCATTACACTTAGTGGGATGAGGCCATCCTAATGAAAACCACTTTAGTGAAGTTGGTTATCCAATTTCTCAAAAAAAAACATTGTAACCAATTTTGGTGCTCTCGTGGCATTATTGTTTAGCATTGCTAAATATTTAAGGTATTCTTAGTTACCATATTTGTTTTTTCAGACAAGGGGATCATATTAAACATTCATATAATTTTTTATCCTTAGGGAATAAGTTGGAAAAAACTACCAACAAAAAAAAAAGTTCGTATAATTAAGAAAATTGTATAAGACCACCTCAAAAGTTGGTAAAATGTTTTTTCCAATGTCCTTTGGGTAGAACATGTGACATCTAAAGCCTCTTCTCAAAATTCACCATATTTCTTGGAATATCGGAAGAAATCTATCCTTCCCCTAAATATATTCATGTCCTCTTTGAAACTATCCACGATGGTGCTAGGAGAGAGGGAAACCTAGATATAATTTTTTTACCCATCAATTTTTGGTCAAAATATGGTTTGATTAATCATCATTTAACAAATATTTCGAAGTAGGGGACTTTGTGTTGTAATGAGATGCATTAGCAAAAAAAAGGTTGGAATTCAGGGTCAATTTTTTTTATGTGGGGTTGTTTCTCATTAGTACAACAATCTTTAACACTTGATAGAGACGAAAACCCTTACTAAATTTATGATTGTTTTAATCACTAATTCACCCCTATGTTACAAAATAAATGTTACCAATGCACACATTTAAAGAAAAGAAAGTTGATGCACCTAAAAGGGGAAAAGGATATAGAAAATGAAGGATATGTGGACAACCTTTGTGAGGGTTGTGGGTGCATGGCCAGTAGTAAAGTACTAATTGTGTCACTATGGTTACTTAATCATGTTTATGGATGTTTATTAGAGTTAGGACTCATGGTTCATATAGTAACACAAATATGGTTATCTCTTTATCCAAAGTAAGGACCCAAATATATTTTTCATTTTATCTATCAATTGTTCCATAACACTTGCCATAACCAATGTGGAGGTAGTATCTATGGTTGCAATTGCTTTGGTTAATGCGAAGTCACAATTATAGTTTGTGGTATTCTTTATGAAGTGCATTAGTATAATCATCTTTACAATTATGAATGAAAAGTATGGTTCACACTTGAATTGCAATAATAGATGAAGTATTCAATTCTCAAGTGATAAGGGTTCTAGGTGGATTATATAACATTATCAATGAACACAAAGTGAAGGGAAGACAATTTTTAGTGTTTTCTTGAGTAGTCACAAAGTAACCTATTGTGTTGCATTTCATGAATGAGAGGACATATATAGAATTAGTAAACAAGGTTAATAATACCTAGACAATGATAAAATAATGTTCAATAATGTATAAACACAAGTTATGTTGTTTAAGTAGAAAGGAAGGAAGATTAATGCCTCACTTTCAATTACAAAGTGGCCCATCATCCAGTAGACCAATGGTAATATTATGCGGGCCATGCTATAATTGTAAGTTTATCTCCATTGTATGTGAGTAGAATTTGGGGTTTCTAGCTAGTTTTGGAAACTGCAAAAACCCTCACTATTATGCTCACGGATTCTTTTATGAATACCAAACCCTCTCCCCCTCTCACATTCCCATAATTAATGTAATTTAAACTCCTTGATCAAGGTTTAGAGCTTGATTGGAGGCTTGAAAATCAAGAATCCTTTCCCATTTTTGTATATCTTCATAGAGCTACAACTTTTGGAAGGTGAAATCTTCTCCTCTCTTCCATGGAAGGTGGTGGACTTAGTTCCTATATATTCATCATTTAATCCTATATCCAATGACTTATAATTCTTTCATTTCAATTTCATACTATATTTTTTATTTCTTCTTTTCTAAAACTTATACAAACTTTTCTCTCTCTTGAGCATTGAAGGCCCCAAACAAAATTACATATCTTAAATACTACACATCCAAAAAAATACTAAAAATATGTGGATTCATTGTGGATTTATTGTGTGCCAAAATCCATAAGGTGTATATGAGTTTGGAGGGATTCAATTTAAAAAATATGTAAAATGTCAAATTTCATTGCCACATTTAACCAAAAAGTGGGACACATCTCAATGGATTCACCCTCTCACCATTGTGCCTTTCAATCTTGTAAATTTTGTTGCAACTTTGGAAGAGGTAGAAAAATGAAATTTTACAAGCTATAACAAAGATGCATTTTTATGAGATGAGTTCATAGTGGCAGACACTAATTGAACAACTCCCATAGTTATAGCTACCACTAGAATTGCAATAAACTGAGCCTTTAAGGAATCTATATTTGAAATCATAGAAGAAAATACATATCTTAAGTAATTATTAATCAGACAGAGAATTAAGTTAAGTATTACAAAGATTCAAATCATAAGTTAGTAAAATTCACTGCATTTATCACATGTGACAAGATCAAATTATACCCTTGACCCATGAATTCTATTGAAATATTCATTTCTATAGTGAATGATATCAATTAACATTGCAATGATAAAAAAATAATTATTGGAGTGGTGAATTGTAGACATGGAGAAGAAATAACAAGAAACGACAACTAAAAGGAATTGCTCACAACTAAAAGGAATTGCTCACTAATAGTAACAATATAAACCCATTCAGGACCATGTACATCCACTAAGTCAAGATGAAGTAAGTTTGATATCCTCTAGTATAAAATATTTTGAGCTGAACCTCAAGGATGGATTAGAAGATCTATACAATTGGGCACATGACAATGTTTACAAAAGCCAAGCCTTAGAAATGGTAGACCCACACTAGATTCCAATATTTTAGAATGAAAACAAACCTCTTCCATTATGCAATGTCATAGATTCATTGCTACAACAAGTAGCAAGGTGAAGAATGTCACCCATATTGAATTGGGCAAGTTCATTTAGCCCATAGGGTATGATCTATATATGATTACATTCGATATAAATTTAGTATCATAAACGTATCTATTGCAACTGTAATATTTAATATTTCTTTTGAATTACAATTGGCATATGAAAGGGTGAAGGGGGAATGTGAGAGGTGGTAAATAAAGAATATGAAGAAGGGGGCATGTGAGAGGTGGGAACAATAAAGAGTATGAAGAGACATTTCCATATATGCCATTAGTTTATCTTTCATTTGATAGGGAAATATTTATATTAAATGACAACATAGCAATTACTTCAAAACTAGGTTTATTTGTCATCTTTAGTTTTCTAATGCTTCTCACCTCTAGTTTTCTATAGTTATCACAATGTTGTGTTTCAAACCCATTTAGTCTAGGGATTTTGGGCATATTCGTTGAATTTCGACCATTGTTATAATTTTTAACAACCGATTTTTTTGGAATGGGAATTATGTTTTATTATAATAGAAAAGATAACACCATAGTTTCCACCATTAGCTTCACTTTATGAGGGAGATATCAACCTAGAGGTAACATATGACCAACTAATAGATTTATTCATTCCTCTAGGATAAATGAACTTGATTCGAGTCCACTACGATAGTAGGTCCAATGCTCCCTTGGCTATGGATACATAATTTTTCTTAGCCATACAAACACTACATGGGCCATTGAATCTTTGAACTACACTTTCCATCACTTCACCATTTTTTATTCCAACTACTTGAAAATTTGTACAACTACATTTTTAAGGTTTGTAGTAACCCTAGAAGTTGATTGTAGGTGAATTTTTGGAAGTTGATATCTATTGAATTTTTAGATTCAGAACTTGTAACCATTTGGAGGAAAACTAAAGAAACCCTAACCTAGATCGAACAATCAAATGTTAAATACAAGCTATACATGTGCACCATCTGAGAAGTAATTATGCCGAAGAGAAAACCTTAAGTGTAGAGAGTTGTGATGCCTAAAAATAGAAGATAAATCTATTTGTAAATATGATAAAGAAGATTTATTTATTTTCTCATGTAGAGAAGATATAGAATGGTGTGAAAAGAAGTTATACTAGTAGAAAAGTATCATATCTACATAGAGGATCACATCTAGAGGCGAGGGAGGAATTTTGAAGTTGTGGTGAGGAGGGTGTGGTGATCCTTGCATAAAATGAAGGACAAAGCAATGGATTTTTCAGAGGATCCACCAAAAGGTCAATAGATCTAGTCCAATCTAGTGATTAATACTCATGAGTATGTGTTTTTCCCTTCAAGAAAATTTTGGGGTGCATATCAATTGGAGGAAGAACCCATGGAAATTAACAGCGAATTGGTGATAACACTTTCTAGTGGCTGGACATGTGATGATGTTAGTTTACACAAGGTATTTAGTCCACAACATGATGCAACCTATGAGGAGTTAATGTGAGGAAAGGGCTTTAACAATAAAGTAATCCTTGATAGATCTAGCAGATTCTGAAACTTACTTTCTCTACAAGAGACTAGATGGGGAGTTACCATCAACACATGAGACAATACCTTGTGCAATAAATCCCCTTTCCAAAATCCCACTAGATTTGACACCAAGATCATCTAGTTTTTATTTTCATAGAAAGGATAGAAATGTTGGTTGTTTCATTGGACCTATATTAGACTAGGATCTAATGAGTAGGATATCATCCTCCAAATCAAGTGATTTAGGGTTTTAGAAGTTAGAGGGTTTGGGACCTTGAGAGGATGAGAAATCAGGGAAGTGTCACAAGTGCATTAAGAGGAAGAAGGAACTGATGAACCTACAATTGGGTGAAAAAAAAGAGAAATCATGAGATTATGGCTCTAGAGGACTCGAAATTAGAGGGCAACTTCCTAGCCAAAAGAATGGGAGGTGATTCTTTAAACGCCTGGAAAAAGGAAAACTTTGAAGTGGAGGTAGGATACACTCCTTGAAACTTGGTTTTGGTAGAATTAGAGAAAATTTGATCCAAAAATGGGCCTCCTAGGGAAATTATAAAATAATAATCCATGTGTGTCACATCAAAGTTGTGTATACCACATCACGCTGCCATATAAGCTATACTAATATAGAATGGCGTTGTCTAATTGTTCTACGAAACGACTTTTTTCGTCAGAATCCAACGACATAAACTTGCATGAAATCACTATTTTTTGTTGTTTAAAATCCATTTATGAATGCAATAATGGATACAACACACTGAAAAACCCATAGGGCACTCAGATTATACAGAAATAATAACTCAAATATGCGGATCTAACAATTTCTTGTTAGATTTGGGGCAAATGTCCCTGGAAAAAATCATCGGAGAAGAGTCATTTTGTAGAACGTTTAGACTACGACATATAGAATTACGAGATGAAATTTGAAAATAATAATGAGAAGTTTAAATTCTTGTACATAGATAACAAATGATAATAAATATCATACCATAAATAATTACTAATAATATATAATATGAAAATAGAATAAATTATATATATCAATATATGATAATAATAATTTATAATATATAATCCTATGCTGCAAGAGTTTTTAGAACATTGGGAGCATGTATACTAGTGTCTATAATGTTTAGAAATTTCACCACAATATTATATATTAGAAAAATATTTTACATTACAATGTATCCACATAATGAGAAATTTTAAATTTTAATTCAATAAAATTGGAGGTGAATCCATGACTCACTATTACCATGGACATGGTGTTGATTCATATCCACACAAACATAGATGCATTAAAATTTATTCATATCCACAAGTATAAAATGAGTATTATTAAGTTTTTTTATTTAAATAATTTTAAAATAATATTTATATGTAATCTAGTCTTTGTTTTATAGTGATATTTTGAAAAAATATAATAAATATATTTGTAATAAATTAGCATTCCTAATAATGGAATAAAAATATTTATATTTTTAATAATATTGAAAAATGGTACTATTAATACCAAAAATAGAATTTTAATTTAAAACTTTCTATATGGAAACCCAATCCCAAACTCCCATTTCCTTGACATTAAACCTCTCTCAAGTTCCCAAAATCATTCACAATCAATTGAGAACACTTCCTCCTTATTCCCAAGCTTACACCCCTAGCCCAACAACAAGCATGATAAAGTCATGTTTGACTTTAAACTAATTAAGCTAATCCTCGAAACTATATAATAATATTTAACATATAATATAATTTGTTTATAACAATATTAAATATAATATAATAATATTAGAAAAATTTACACATTTATAATATAATAATACTTAATATATTTTTAATATACTAATGTAAAATATAATTACTTTTACATAATAAATTTACAATATAATATAATAAAATAATATATTACATTAAAAAATATCAAATTTATTTTCTTACAATATGGACGTGAATGTGGAAAACTTATTTATAATACAAATTAATGAAGGGAATATATCTCTCCGAAGAGAATGTATACAAGCGGAAAAGGTTGACTTTTAGAAGAGAATTATGCTACATATTAATATTAATATTAATTAAATAGTATATAAAAATGATAACTGTAACATTAAATATAATAATTAATAATTATATAATATAGTATTATTATTTTATAATATAATAAAATACAATTATAAAGAAATTGAAATAATTTTTTACTTTCTTAAGGTTTTATAGATTAATTAGTGTGAGTGGATGTTAATTATCATGGTCAACTATATATTATCACTAAATTAAAATAATGTAAGTACACATTATTTTTATATATAATAATAAAAAATATAATAAATAAATGTTAATGGATGAAGTCTTATGGGTTAGCTCCAGTGGATGAGTATTGTGTTAGAATGTTGGTCCTCACTAGATGTCCCCAAGGTTAGGCCCTATAATTAAGGTGGACATTTAGGCTTTTACCACCATTTACCATCCATGAATCATGGGGAAGTATACACAGTTTTTCTTGAAAAAATAAATGTTAATGTATGTCATACAATAAATAACTAAAATACTAATATATAAAATATTTCATGTTGAGTGTTTCAAAGATATTGAACATATCACTAGATGTTTTCACTAAGATCTTAACTAAGATGCTTGGTGTACATGTGGTTAAATATTGTCAAATAAAAGCATGACACATAATTATCCTTGACTTTTATATGTCCAACTCAACAACTATCATTGAGTCAATTCTTTGAAATTCTATTGGTTATTGGGATCACAACCTTTATTTCTAAAAAGACGGTACTTGGATTTTGATGCTAGATCAACCTGTATGGAGCATTTCCCAATCTAGACAAGACTTCTAGGGATCCCCCTAACTATGCGGCTGGATGATGTTTTTTTAGAAATTGGGAATTATTTAGGAATGTTTTATGAGGTGGATAAATCCTATTGTAATTCTAGGTATACGGGGATGGCACAAATCCTAGTAGGAATGGATTTGACAAAGGGCTTGGCAAATTCTATTACAATTAAAAGGGTATATGAGATTGTCTATCAAACCTTTGAATAGAACATTCCATTTAAGTGTGGGAGATGTTATGTTCATGGCCATATGGTGAATGGTTGTCCATTTCCAAATAGAAGGAAGCTCTAGGTATTAAAGGAGAAGAAAGGTGCCAGTAATGAAGGTTTTAAGGGTGTTGCATAGTCTCCAAGGGTTAAGGTGACAATTGAGGACATTTTGAACAACATAACTAGTCCAAAATGATTCTCTCTCTTAGAATAAAAATACCTAATGGACATAGTCCTATGGGGTTCATAGATTTATAAAGATGAAAGGACCAAAAATGAAATGTCAAAAGTATGAAGTAAGTCTAAAATTTCCCCACCCCCGATAATAGAAAGAACTTTGAAAATTTATGTTTTGGGTCTTGGGGGGTAAGTCAAGATAGTAGGGAAGAGTAACAAATCATTGATAAAAATCACTAAGATTGCTCCCCTCATACATTTGAAAGGGTTAGGAGGGCATCAAGGCAGTGAGGTGTCCTCATTTGGAAAATTTGTGAATTCAACCACAAAACAAGGGGACCTAGGAGCCCCTTGCGAAGCTCAATCTTCAGAGTTAAAAAAGTACAACCTCAGACTGAGAGATAGAGTATATTTATTTTTTCTAGGTGGGGTAAAGGGGGGCTTGTTTTTTTTATAATAAAAGGAATCAAAAGGTTCCCAAAGAGGAAAAAATACTATATTTCTCTAGCACAAAAACAAGCAAATTTTTAAGTTAAAAGTGGAAAATAATTGTTGATATTTCGGGCCCTTTGAGAAAATTACCCAAGGATGTTTCAAAATTATTTTTTTACCCTGAATTGTCAAGGTCTAGACAACTCCTTAAAAAAATGGCAAAAAAAACTAATAGGAGTAAATAACCAATTTGTCATATTTTGGCAATAATTAATAATAGATAGGAAGAAAGTTGTACAAGATATTTCAAAAAATTTTGGGAGTTAGGAATTTAGTTAATATATTGATGCAATATGGAGATATAGGGGGAACATGACAGGGTGGAAAAACAATATTTTTCTTATACTAATTCACGGGCTTTCTTGTTAGCTCTAGGGACTACACTGTTTTCTCTAGACCTAGGGAAATAAATAACTCTTTTGAATATTTATGGGCCCTATACATAAATAATGGAATATTAGGATAATATATTTAATATAAAATTTCTTAAAAAAGGTTTTGTTGTGATTGGGAGGGGACCTAAACTTCACTTTGGGGGCATCAGAGGTATGGGGCCCAACTTCCCAAGTTGACTATCTGTCTGATTATTTTATAAACAAATTGGAGGAGGTGGGATTATTGGACATTGAACCTACAAAATTAACTCCTACTTCGAGAAACGAGAGAAAATGAGAGGCCCACATTTAAAAAAGATTGCATCATTTTTTGATCTCATTTAATCTTTCCTCAAAGAAGCCATAAAAATTCGTAAGTGGGTTTCCACTAGGGAGGCTTAGATCATTGCCTCGAATTGTTGGAAGTAGCTCCAACTCAAGGAAAACTATCTAGTCCTTTTAAGATGAATCTAAAATGGTTGAAATAAGAATTTGTGAGTATGATAAAAGAAGTTTGGGAACCTTTTGATTCTTCCTTGAGAGAATCAACCCCTATTCATTTTCACTAGAATTTAAAAAGGGGTTTTTAAAAAAAAATAGTGGGATGGTAGAACTCTCATGGAGGTGGAGGAAACTCTAGCATCTTACTA
This sequence comes from Picea engelmannii, assembly GCA_009831015.1. Taxonomy (NCBI): domain Eukaryota; kingdom Viridiplantae; phylum Streptophyta; class Pinopsida; order Pinales; family Pinaceae; genus Picea; species Picea engelmannii. Next base: position 263,295 of record ML785216.1, on the reverse strand, counting down.
TGATACTGAGTTATTTGGTTATAATTCAAAGAATCAGGAAGAAGAAATAAAATATATGGAAGATAGAAAGAGACAAATCCTTCTTGACAAAGAGATAGAATGGAGATTAAAATGTAGAGCTATTTGGCACCAGGCGGGTGGTGAAAACATATTTTTTTTTCAAAGATATGCCAATTGTAGGAAAAACAACAACTTTATGTGGAAGATTGAGAAGGAATATGGATCATGGGTGGTTTTTTTTTATGATATGGAAGTACGTGTTAACTACTTCAAATATTTATTTAAGGCTAAGAACCATGCTACAATAGCAAAGGTATTTTGATTATCCAATTCCTTCCTAGGATTCATTAATCCATAAGACAATTAGGAATTGATAACTGAAGTAGGTAATGAGGATCTACCTATGATACTTCAAATCTTTCAAAAATATAAAATCCCAAGATTAGATGGAATACCGATATAATTATTCATGGGGTGTTATGATTTTATTAAAGAGGATTTAAGGAGCATGGTTGAGTCATCAAGAACCATTGGAAAAACTCTAGAATCTTTCACACAACATTCATAGCCATGATTCCTAATATTGATAATCAAGCTAGATTTGAAATTTTTTGACCAATATCCCTATGTAACTGCATCTATAAATCATATCAAATATTATTTATAGAAGATTGAAAGGGATCCTATCTTGAAAATATTTGTTGAACATTTTGGAATTTTTGAGGGGAGACAAATTCATGAGGCAATGAGGGTTTCACAAGAAGGATTGCATTCTATTAAGTCAAGAAACTTAAAATCTATGGTAGTAAAAGTGGATTAATCCAAAGCATATGATAGGGTGAGTTGCCTCTATATGAGGCTAATCCTTATTCCTTTGGATTTTTGTCCTTTTTTCATTGCTTGGGTAATGAATTGTATCAACTCTCTCTTTTTCTATCCTTATAAATGGTGCAACATATCCTTCTTCATGCCTAAAATAGGGATTAAATAGGGGTGCCCAATATCCCCCGTCCTTTTCCTTCTTGTTGCAAAAGGTCTGAGCATATCTATAAAGAAGACCAAGAGGAATGGAAGCTTCAAAGGGATAAATGTTGGGAACTCTTGTTATGTCACCCACCTTCTCTTTGTTGAAGATATCCTTATTTTCTATAAAGGCTCTAGAAAAAAATTGGTTGAGAAGCTCAAAGAAATGATTAACCTTTTTTGCATGTCTACATGCATGATATGAACACAACAAAATTAATGATAACATTCATAGCCATTTATGTCCATGGTTCCTAAGATTGATAATCAAGCTAGATTTGAAAATTTTCGACCAATATCCCTATGTAATTGCATATATAAATCATATCAAAGATTATTTATAGAAGATTGAAAGGGATTCTATCTTGAAAATATTTGTTGACCATTTTGGAATTTTCTAGGGGAGAAAAATTCATGAGGAAGTGGGGGTTGCACAAGAAGGATTTCATTCTATTAAGGCAAGAAAATTAAAATCTATGGTAGTAAAAGTGGATTAATCCAAATTATATGATAGGGTGAGTTGGCTCTATATGAGGCTAATCCTTATTCCTCTGGATTTATTTCCTTTTTTCATTGCTTGGGTAATGAATTGTATCAACTCTCTCTTTTTCTGTCCTTATAAATGGCGCAACATCTCCCTTATTCATGCCTAAAATAGGGATTAGATAGGGGTTCCCAATATCCCCCCTCATTTTCATTCTTGTTGCAAAAGGTCTGAGCATATCTCTAAAGTAGACCAAGAGGAATGAAAGCTTCAAAGGGATAAATGTTGGGAACTCTTGTTATGTCACCCATCTGTTCTTTGTTGAAGATATCCTTATTTTATGTAAAGGCTCTAAAAAAATGGTTGAGAATCTCAAATAAATGATTAAACTTTTTTGCATGTCTACATGCATGATATGAACACAACAAAATTAATGATAACCTTCAGAGATATTTTTGAGAGGGACAAAAACTTTGTCAGTCAATTTTTTTCCTTCAATGTGGTTGAATTAGATTCTTTCTTGAAACATTTAGAAATTCAAAAAAAGGATAATATGTATAAAATGGGGATTGGAAATGGATAATAGAAAACGTGCAGAAAAAACTAAATACTTGGTGTAATTAGAGGTCTATTGGTTTTGGTTAAAGAATTTCTAGAAGCCACTCCAATTTACTAGATGTTTCTCACATGGATACCCAAAGGAGTGTTGGAAAGGATTATGAATCTATTTTATAGGTATATTTGGTCAGAAGATCTAGGGAAAAAATGAATTGTTCTAGTTTCTTGGAAAAAACAAGCAAGTTGGGGGTTAAATAATATCTTCCTTTTCTCTAAGGAACTAGATAGAAAGAATGCATGACAATCTTGTATGCCCAATTCATTAAGGACAATTACATAGCTTTGGATATAGTGGAGGAATGGGTAAGGAATCCTGTTAAGAGAATCCAAAATTCCTTGATTATATAGAAATAGATCATTACAAATTTTTCATTGCTTAGGAATTAGCTGGTGTGGCATGTAGGAAAGGGAGACAAAGTCTAAATTTGGCTACATCCATGGATCAAAAGTAGGGGATTCCATAGGTTATCTCCCTAATTGATTTTTGATCTAAGAGACAATGGATTTTATACACTTAGGAAGATTTCTAGATGGGACAAGAAAACTACATGGAAACGAAATTGGTTATCCTAGAGGGAGATTCATCTAAGGGAGGAGGATGCAGTTACTTGGATAAGGTACAATGAAAACTCAATATCATGTTATGTTAGACTAAGAGACGATGATGATCAAATTATCTGGTTATTAAATCCCACTAGGGACTACATAACAAGAATTTGATATAAAGGTTTAGCTATTGAGGGAAGAGAGAATCTCTAGGTATGGTGGTGGAAACAAGTTTGGAAATTTAAGTGTCTAGCATAATCCAAAATATTAATGTGGCTACTCTTCATTTAAAAATCCTTATCCTAGGATATTTTGTAGAATATACCTAATTTTGCGGGACTTGGATGGTGTCGTCTTTCCAAACAAGAGGAAGAAACAAACTCATATCTAATTCTAACTTGCCAATTTACAAAGTAGGTTTGGAATGAGGTAGAAGGAATGACATGATTGAAAAATTCTTGGGATTGGAAAACTATAGAGGAGGCTCTTAAAACTTGTTGCATTAATATGGAAACCAGAAGGTATAGACCTCTCCCTTTGAATCTTTCATGGGGAGTATGGTTGGCCAAGAAATTGAAATTGTTTAAATATAGAGATACTTTTCCTCTGAAATGTGGTGTCCAAAGCTTAAATATACCATTTTCATTTCCTCGATTTCAAGAAAAACAAAACATAAGACATCCCTATGAAGAAGTAATTAATAAATATTGTTCATGGGTATTCTTTGATGGTGCTTCTCAGTGAACCCCTCCCAAGGGTGGTGTTGGGGGAATGATTCAACTTTTTATGTTCAATAGTATATCTTTCAACGTTGGATATGGCAAAGAATCAAATAAATTCTATGAATTAATGACACTCAAATTGGTTTTGATGTTGGCTCAAGAACATGGAGTAACACATATTCCAATATTTGGGGGTTCATTCCATGTAATTTAGTGGATGAAACAAGAGCTGAGAAATTCCATGCTCCATCCTTTGTTTCTTGATGTTATGTCTTTATAGTAAGCCTTCACTCATATTTTCTTTGAAAATGTCTACAGGGACATAAACAAGACAATAGACTATTTATCAAAAATAGGATTAGAGTCATATAGATGAGTCTAGAAAGTCTTCATGATCCTTGGATATAAATTTTACTCATATAACATAGTATTTTAGGTCACTTTTTAAGTGTATCTCATGGATGGTGAATGAAACAAATAGGGAATGATAACTCATACATTTTTGAAAGACAAAAAAAGAGAATGTAATTTCTCAAAACGTGGGAGAAAACTTTTTTTTTAGGGAATAGTGTAATGTCATCATTAATGAAGTTTAGTTTTTAGTTGTTCATATATAAGAGGGCATTTACAAGTATCATATACTATAGGCCTTATAAGGAAAAATGAATGTTTTATAACATTTCACAATGTAATTTTATTTCTATAAATAAAATTATATGACCTTTTACCTTGAAAAAAAAAAAACTCTATCTAAATTCCTTCTCTGTGTGTTTTAATAATAATGATAAAAAATTGTATAAAAAAGAAGCCAGATTGAAACTAAATAACATAATAATACAAAATAAAGAAACCGTATCCCAAAGTGTTCTTCTAAAGTTCCAAAAAAACTGAAATTTGCATGCAAAGAGTGTTCTCTCCACTCTTCAAAAGCCCTAATCCTATGTATTTGGCAAGTTGACTATATGATGAAAAATGAAAAAAATAGAGAATGTGTGTTTAATTCATGGTAGAGGAGATCTTTCTAGCAAGCTAAACATGAGAATAGGATTGGGTAATCCAAGTTTCAACAACTAATTGGACTAGTATAATACACTCATAGTAAATTCCGAGATTGTATAAACATAAATGTGTATTTCAATTTTTGAACAGCTTCATTGACACTGTTTTTTAAACTTATTTTTCAATTATATTAATTTTCATTGCATAATTTTATTTATGCACACAAACAACTGACTAATCTTGTTCCAAAAAACCAAAAAGTCGAACAAACTCGAAAAGGTGAAAAAAGCCAAAAAGGCATTTTACCAAAATGCTAAAAAAACATTAAGCCAACAAGACAAAGTGGGGAAATCATCTTGGTAGAGAGTTTAATCTAGGAGTTTTCATTTGATTCAATTCCATGTGCCAACTAGTAAAGAGGTAAGTTAGCCAGACATAAATAATAGGAAGCCTATGGGTGCATGCATAATTGACTGTCAACTAATAAAACAAACATACAGAAAATGGTACGGATTGTAGCCATGGTTTTACATTCAGTGATCAAATGTATATTGCAATTAAAACAAAAGTATTGAATCCACAATTACAACATTTGGGTAAGAGAAAAGATCTGTAAATCAATTTACAAGATATTTTCCCTATTAAGCTTTTGAAATCGTTGTCTTAGATGGCTGTGTTTTCAAAGGAAAGGGGTTCTGTCATGAAAGGTATTCTCGCTGTACTATAAGAATGTTTAATCATGAAAGTAATGAAGCTGTTTTCTACATGTTTGATAGTGTGCTTGTTGATAACGTCTTTTATGTCAGATGCAAAGAATGGAACAAAAATAACATGGTAAAAGCTGGTTTAAGTGCCAAAGCAATGTCTATTAAAATTCAATGTCTATTAAAACTATACCAAATTCTGAACATATACGTGAATGGCATGTAAATCTTGCTAATGTGAAGTAAATGAACTGTTTTAAGTATTTTCTAGTTTTTAAATTAGTTAGGCTTTCCTCAATGTGTTGTTTTGTGAAGCCATTACCATCTGCAGGCGAATATACACATGAACAAACAAAGAAGAGAGACTAGTTGCAGTGGAAGTTGGACGAGAGAATAAAATGAAGTATTCTGCTCGCACAAGTATGAAGCAGAAAAATGTGTATGCTTTATATTGATCTTTATGCCTTGCTTTATTGGAGGCCTAGAAAGAGATGAAGAAAGAAAAGTTGTGGGAAAGCTATAAACAATGTGTGGATTTGAGGCTTAAAAACACACAGGCAAAACAAGAAGTTGTGGATTTGAACAAAGTGATAATTACGAGCAAACACAGAATACATTGCAAAATGAAAAGTATGAGCAAATACATGAAAGGATTCATATGTTACCAGTGGTTAGCCTTGCAGAGACCAGGAGCTTAAAACTATGGATGTAATTTGATCTTGTATAGATCTCTGTTAAAAATATATGTTGACTTTGTTGCTGCATAAAGATAATATATTCAGATCTCTGATAAATACAAAATATACTGAGAGATGAACGAGATGGATTAGATGAGGGGCTTAGAGTTACGAATATATGTTGGTCCTTCGTAGATATTTGATAAAAAATATGCCTCGTCTTCGTTGTACATAAAGCTAACATCTTCATTCTTTTGGTAATACATTGTCTTGGCCACTACATCAAGCTGAGATAAACTTTAATATTGAATTTATCATCAAGAAATTTGTAAAGTCCCTTCTCATATGTTCCAAAAGCTTCCACAAATCTGAGGTGGGTATAGCTTATGTGTTCCAAAAGCTTCCACAAATCCGAGGTGGGTATAGCTCATTTATTTTGTCATGAAAATACATTTATTACTCATAAAACTATGAATAATAAAACTATGTGTTGGAATTTGTGTAGTAGAGCATAGCAGTAATATCTTTTAAAATTCAAAGAGTAAAACAACTAGATCTAGAGTTTAGATATCAATCTCCACTACTTGTACAGATCTAGGATATCTAAAGAGTAAGACTGTAATACAAATCTGAACTCAATTTCAGATCTAAACTCAACTTAGATAGAAACACACAGATCTACCCTCAAAGTATATAGAGACAACAGATCTACACTCAGCTTAGATGAAGACATACAGATCTAAACTCATAACCAATCTGATCATTTAAACAATCAGTCAAACTGTAGAAACAGAGAGGTAAACTTAATATATCGTTTAAATCTAATAACAGTTAATGCTGGAACATAGATCTAGATAGATCAGACTGTATAGAACTCAAAACAATATACCAGATCTGAAAAGGATAGATATATCTTGTTCTGATCCTTACCTTCGAAAAAGTCACAGCCAACAAGAAGGATGAAGGACCATTTGAATTATGCTCAGACAAAGGTTCAGTTCATAGATCCACCTTATAGGTTGGATCCCTTTGCCAATAGATGAAGAAACTTTCTTGCCACCAAAGGTATAGGGCCACAAAGACCTCACACTGTCAAACCCTCACACTAGCAGTGAGTGAATGCATACAAACCCTCACACATAAATATTATGGACAAAACCCTTTATACAGGAAAGCCAAAAGCCAAAGAAAGAGTCATAGTCTGGACACAAGAACAAACACCCCACAACAGAAATAGAGGACAACACCCATAGTCATATCTCAACAGTTATTTGAAGAGGGACTATACCACAGTTACTCCAAACAGAATTTATCAGAAGAGGCCACAGGTTACTCAACAACATTTAAGGAGGAGATGCACCAAGGTTAACTCGCATAGCATTTACAAGGAGAGGTTGTACCTCTATCAGCCCACACGTCAGTCAACAAGGAGAGGCCGCACCTCTATAACAATTAAAAGGGTCGCACCCTTACACATTCAACACAGCAGGAAGAGGGGTTTTACCCTAATGGCTCACCACAACAAGAGAAAGGGGGCCGCATCCTAATTACACCACAACAGAACAAGAGGGGTTGTAACCTACACCCCACACATCAAAGGAGAGGGTCGAGTCACCCTGTACTCCCTCCATACAACAGATAGGAGGGCCGCACCTATCAGCTAGCTCATAGAAGGAGCCACACCCCACATCACATTCACATAAGAAGCTGAGAGGAGGCCACTCCAAGTATTTAGGCTAGGGCAAGGGTTAGAATAAGACAATTAAAATCACATGTTTAAATTTAAATTTAAACATGTGATAATAAACAATTTAATTTTAACTTTAATTTTATCCCTTCAATAAGACAAAAAAACCCCAAACCAAACATGCAAGGGTAAAAGAGGGTTTGCAAGGTGGCAATACTCATTCCTTCATATCACATGGTGAACCTATTACTTTATCATCACTGCATATGGGACTTATCCCTCATGTGGTTATGTCCTTCTTCAAGGAAGGTCATGTACCATCAAATACTTGATAGAGGATCAAGTAGCCCCAAAAATTTTTCCGGGGTCTTATCCACCAAGGTCAGAGACCAAGGATCAATCCATGCCATATGCATAGGTACCCTAGGCATTTCGAGGGGCCCTAGGCTTATCTAGGGACTTTAACTGCTTGGTCCTAGACCAAGAACCCCAGTCATATACTGGGGGCCCTCTCAGGGGTCTTTACTGCTTGGTTCTTCACCAAGAACCCCAGTTGTATACTAGGGGCCCTCACAAGGGTCTTTTCCACCATGGTAGAAGACCATAGATCAACCCATGCCTCAGGCATGGGTACCCTAGACATTTCCAGGGGCCCTAGACATATCTAGGGGCTTTAGCTGCTTAGTCTCAGACTAAGAACCCCAGCCATATACTGGGGGGCCTAAGAAGGGTCTTTTGCCATGGCACTAACTGTTTGGTCCTAGAACAAATACCCCAGGAGTGCACTGGGGGCCCTAGACCTCAGCTAGGGTCTTTACCATCCTTCCGGAGAATGGCTCTTACAGCTGCTATAAATTTAACACTCCCTCTCAGTAAGAGAGGCATTCTCAGCTACACCAAGCTTGTCACGAAAGTATACAAACTTTGGCAGTGACTTGGTGAAAATATCTGATGTCTGTTCTGCTATTGAAACAAAGTGAATGTTGAGAACGTTCTTCTGAACTATGTACCAGACATAGTAATATCTCATCTCAATGTGTTTCGGTTAGTCATGAAACACAGGGTTCTCAGTGAGCTTTATATTGCTTTGATTGTCACAATGAATGACTGTGGGTTCAATCTCTGAACTGAACAAGTCTGAGAGAAGCTTCCTGAGTCACACTGCTTCTCTGCCTGCAGTGCTAGCAGCAATGTATTCAACTTCTGCAGTGCTTTGGGATACGGAGCCCTGTTTCCTACTGGACCAGGAAATCATTGTTGAATCCAAACTGAAGCAATGACCGGAAGTACTCTTACGATCCACTGTACTTTCCATCCAATCTGGATCTGTGAAACCATGGAGAAATACACCTCTACTTGAGGTGTATCTGAGGCCATAAGCTATAGTCCTCGGACATATCTCAGAATGTGTTTCACAGTAACTGTATGTAAATTTTTTGGTTCACACATGAACTGGATGAGATCATTTATCGCATAACAGATGTTTGTTCTCGTATGTACGAGATAAATCAATGATCTATCGATGTAAGGTGGGAACTTTTGGATCCGAACTTGTGTCCTAATCTCGTAGATTCTTTAGATTAGAGATCATTTGTGTGCTCATGGACTTGCAGTCTATCATGCCAAAACTGCGAAGCACATCAACTACATTTTTACCCTGTGAGAGAAATATCTCTCCTGATTTCTACCAAAAACTCCAAGCTCAGTAATGTGAAAGATCCAAGTCTTTCATTTCAACTTCTTCAGAAGAGCACCCTCTTAGTCTGAGCTATATATATATAAATTATTTCCTATAAGGAACAGATGAAGATTTTGAACGATCTACATATAAGGATGATCTCAAGATTCTGTCATACTGAGCTCTCAGAGTTATAATCCATGAGGTTCTTTTCATGGATAGCCTCTTGTTTTAATTCAATGTTTGAGAAGAAAAACTTAACATCTGTCAGATGAAGTATCCAAAACAAGAAAGTGACAAAAAGATCTTGATGAAGGTAAGGATCTTGTCATAAGTCACGAGTCACAAATATATCCTCCATATAGGCTTTATTTTATAAGACGATGGAGATTCCCACTGATTTATTACGAGTTCTTATAGACCATACATCATTCTTTTCTGTCACAACAACCTCCCTTATTTCAATTTTGGAATTTTTTGAATCAATCATAAGATTCACTTCATCTAGAGGACCAGAATACTTATTTGGTTTCTGCTTTCAGTGACAGTGCCTTTAGGTGCTGGAAGTTTTTCTACTTTCTTTAGTATTTCTTGGCATCAAGATGGTTTACTTTCAAGGGAACTGATAGAATCCTTGGATTCTATTAAGCTGTCAATTCTGTTGTAGGTCAAGGACTAACTCATATTCATGGACTTCTCCCTCCGAGTCTAAAAAATATGCCTTTCTGTCAATTTGCTCCCTCTGAGCCTATACAGACTTTTGACTCTGATCAGGTGTCATAACTTTTCAAGATGTTCTTGGTGCCAATATGAGATTCAAAAATGAAAAGCTGAGTCAGATTTTTGAGTTCCTATGCCAAGGATAATGACTCAATTACAAAGATGATATCAGTAGGGTTTCCTCAAAACAAAAATTACCCCATCTACCAAGATAAAAAGTTAGACTCTTTAACTAATGAAATAGCCCAAGGTTACATGTTGTCTTTCATAAAAGATCAACAGACAGTTGGGTTTCCAATCAAGGAGAAAGGCTTAGCCTTTATAAAAAAATAAGTAGGTGCTGGGATCATAGCTTCCTTGTTTATGAGATTCTGACAGTATTCAGTTTAGACATGGGTACATAGAGATGACAACAAGGTAATATTATCTTGATGTCATGACATGTCCATGAAACTTGCTTAGGTTTGAGATATGCATGAACTTTGTATCATGCTACCGACTCAAATTAACTAGGACTTCTGCAGAAATAAATCTGTTAGTTTAAGTAACTTTAATATCCTTAAGAGAATATCTTATTGTCCTGTGTATATTCATCCATAAGAAAACAATATGTCAAAGACTGCATTTTCAAGAGTCATTCCATTCAAAGCTAAGTACCAAAGTCATTTTTGAGATTCTACCTCTCAGTGGATTGAGATAAACTTGTTGTAAAATATGAGGATGCACAATTTAAGAATCCCATTACCAGCAGTTCAGTTAAAGAATTATATTTTATCAACAACTTATTAAATGAAAGATGAGTACTTATCAATCATTAGTAGCAATAAAAAGCCTTAAAAAATATCACTTATCATCTTAAGATGATGATTACTTTTCCAAGCATTTTGCATCAGTCCTTTGACTAAATCTTACCTTCTCTCAACTGAGTTTGTCATTTAAT
>ML785216.1:216887-235532 GCA_009831015.1 Picea engelmannii | reverse complement strand
GGGAGAGTCTTTTCCTATATAAAGATGTAATCCGTCTTCATTGAAAAGATAGAAGTGAGCGTAGCCTCACCGTGTTGTTTGCCTCGTATATTTCATATATTTTCTTGAAAATAAATGCTAAAATGTGGACGTTTCTACCATGATACTATGATAGAGTTAGGCTTCATTCTTGGTGTCTTAACAAAGTCCAACCATCTGAAATTGCATATTTTTCCACGGGCGTCGTATTAATTGCAATTGGAATTACTTACATAAAGAAGGAAGGATGGAAATGGTAGGTGAATCCAAAACTTTGTGTCTTCTCCTCTCTCTTTGCATGAAAATGGATGGTATTTTGGCCTCTGTACGATAGTGTCTAATAGCATTTAGCTTGATAGTAAGGGAAAATTAGGGTTTTGATTAGAAAGAACAAATCATGGGTGAAGAAAGGTAGGGTTGAGCCGAGGAGAGTAATTCTCCAAACCCTAACACATGAACAAGCGCAAACAAGGTTGAGGAAGGTAGACATATGAACATACTAGCATATACTGGTAGACAGAGGTCAGAGAATGTGATCTGGATTATCTTGAGAAAGAAATGAAGGCAGAAATATAACAATGAAATATACATAAATATTGAAATAAACACAGAGATACATTAATGCATAATTTTTATTAATGAGAGAGATGTACAAAAACTATAAAATTATAGAGTGAATGACTCGCTAGAATGGTGGTAGTTTATCGCTGAGAAGAGATGTGATGGCTACACTCATTCGAAAGAATATGATGATGTTTACAATAATCCTCTAGAGTAATTTCTAACATAAAGAAAATCCAAAACCCTAACCCCGGAAGATGAAATGCCAAAAGGTTTGTTGGCCCTGATTGGGGTAGTTGGTACGTCAACTTCCCAAGGGCATAACTTTTGCATACAATCTTTGTTTGGAACACACAATAGCTTGTTGGAAAGGTATATCTGAGGACTACACATTTTTTCATCACACTCTAGCTAAAGCCTATAGTGTGCCTATGGAGGTCCAATAAAACATTGTTTAGGGCCTCAAAACGACCCCGAAAGTTTGGGACTCGAAAAGTTGTAGAAAAAATGCCAAGTTGGAAACCCCTGTTTTGAGCCAGTGGAATAGGTGGGTTGCCATTGATTTCCACCTAGATCATTATTCCCCCCTTAGAAAGAAATAGTATCCATTGCGTCAAGTCCCCGGGGAAGCTTTTGCTGAATCTGAACCTTGGTGAGCTTCTTTCCTTACTGAAGAAGTTGACATGCTTAGCTTGTTGAAGGATATTGTGAACTTGTTGTTGGAGGGGTTGGATCCATTTAACCAATATAGTTGCATGATATTCTTGAGAATGGAAGGACTATGTCAGTGAAGATGCAGTATGAAGAACATGAAGGGATTTATCATAACTTGGTTTGACTGGGAAATGTGGAGGCACCCTGGTAGGTGAAGTAGGAATATCTGGGTGCTCTTATACAATATTTTTGATCTAATTCCACTGGATAGAAGGGTCTTGGGTTGAGGCTACAGTAGTTTCAGTTTCCTTCTCTTCTAACCATATTGTGAAGAGGCTAAACTTTGCGGTATGAGAGATTACTTTGCAACATTGTTTTTTCAGGACAATAGTCAGAAATACCTTTGGTATCTTGTAGGGCTGACCCCCCAGAGTAACAATGATGCTACGGGGTAGATACTCATAAACAAAATGACACATCCAAATATATGGCTAGCCTAATAGAAAATCACAAACTTCCAGTGGGAAAACATCACACAATACCTCATGCTTAAAGGGATTGATGTTGTATGACAAGCGACACTACTAGATGACACGAAGATATCATCCATGGTGAAGCCATCGAATGTTGTATGGATACAGGTGTGGTGTTGTCGAAAAATCCAAATGCTTGACTTCCTCATCTGAGATGAGGTTCTTCTGGATTCCTCTATCAACAATAAAATGCAACAGGGTCCCCTTGTTGGCATTGTTTGTGGGTTATAAGACCCTAGGTTCAGTTCATCTATGACCAACAAAACCCACCAGACACTGGCCCTTTCGGCATCACCTGCTTGTGCAGATTAAGTGTCACCCAAGGTATCTATTGGGACTGTGAGAACCAGGCTTCTGTAGTAGTAAGGGAATGGGAGGCAAACATTCGGTTCATTCTTCATTATTACATCTGTGTGCGCAACTCTATTCTCTTTAGTATTGAATTAGTTATGATTTAGATTCCTATTATCAATATATTTCAAATTACTGAAGACATTTATTAATACCACAGTCATGGACATTGTACCATTTTTAACCATAAGATAAATCTATTCTACGATGCATTCAAACATAATTCATAAGAAAACATAAAAGAACAGACAACACAAGATTCAATATAATTCTTTATCCTTCCTTTGTTGCTTCTTCTCATCAACAGACTGTTACATTCAAGAAAAATGGAACCCAATCATATGGAGGAACTCTTCAATACATCTCGTAGATTGGAACTCAACATGGAACAAAACCCCTAATCTCCCAACCTATTACATATTTATACATCAAATTAGGGATTAAAACCCTATTGATTTCCTCCCAAAAACCTGTTACATTGCATGGCTAGTTCATTTAAATGGCTGTATGGATGCTTTCTCCTACTTTTCCATTTGCATGTTGCATTTTTGTTGTTCTTCTATTTCTGGAATGTTAGGTTGTCATCCTTATGTCATGCTTTATTCCCTTTCTTTATTATCTTTCTTTATCCTCTGTCGGATTTATTCTTTTGTTTTATTTATTCTCATGTTTGTGCATTGTTGTGCTTCTATGCACTTTCCTCCTTCTACACACTATCCTCCTAGATGTTCCATAGTTGCATGCTCCCTAGATTTCCCTCTTCTTCCACACACTTTTCCTATACTTAGTATTTTTCCCAAAAATTGTATCAAAACTGCAAAACTGTTTCCAAAGATTCCTATCCAATAGGCGCCCAACACCCACCTATGGCTCATCCCGATCCACTGAGGCTTGTTTCCTACTCTTCCATTCCGAGATGAAGTTTTGAGAGGTAGCCTTTTCTACCTCCAACTCTTTGATTATTGTGGCCTTTTTTGTCTCTATCTCCTCTGCCCCCTGCATGATCAAGTTTGTAAGTTTGTCCTCTGCTTTATTCGTTGCCTGCTTGACCTTTCCTTGCACCATGGTCAATTCTCCAATGACCCTCAGTGCTTCTTCCTGCAATGGTCCAAGTCTTTGTTGAAGGATATTTTGTTGATCTCTCATTCTCTCGACTTCTACATATGTCTGTCGCTAAGCCAAAATGGCTGACATACACTTCACTAGTGGTAGTATAGTCACTCTTTCTACTGCCTGGTGCACCTTCTCTTATGCTTCTCTTAGCTTGGCCTCTACGGAATTCATCTTTGAGTCTTCTATTGATTCTGTCCATACTTGCACATTCTCCTCACGGAGTTTTGTGCATTCTCCCTCTATCTTCTTAATGTTTTCAAGTTCTATGGTTTCCATTATTTTGTTTCCTTCGTGCACCTCTGAAGGAATTCCTGACATGCTCCGTAGTTTTGAGTCCTCAATCTGCTCATGAAATCCCTTAATGACATCCTCGATATTCAACACTTTCTCCTCCATGGTAGCTTCTACAACTAGGGGAACTTTTGGAATTTCCTTATATAACTTTTGGATTGTTGCTTAGGTTTTCTATGTTATCCCTCCAGCCTCGTCATTTTCCTTTAATTATTTCTTGGCCCTCTCCTCAACCTTGTATTTATTCTTCAATGCTTCTTATACTCTACCTTCAACTTCCCTCTTTTGTTGAAGTTCTGTGTCATATTGCTCCTGTAATTGGGCTCTTTCATCCCTTATGATTTCCAACTCTATGTGTTCTTCCTCCCCTTTATTCCTCATTTCTTGCACCACTCCTTCTTGCAAGTCATGTAACCTTTGCATGGAAATCCTTGATACGAATATATTGAGATGGGCCAACACATTTACTTTCTCCTATAAATCGTCCATTGGCAACTCCAACGTATATATATTAATCTATAAGGTTATATGCCCTATTTTTAGATGTGTCAGGGCCAACTGTGTGGTTTCTAATTCTCTCCTTGGCCTTGTGAACGGTCCTTCCCTGGACCTGTGCACTGTCGTAATGATTTCTTCTTCCAACATCTGTTGGAGTAATCCCAACTAATCCTTCACTTTATTTTGTTTCTCTTCTTGTTTCCTTTCTATTTACTCCCATATTTCTTCTATGGTATCCCATATCTGGTAACCAATTCTGTCCATATCATCATTAGTTAATATTTAAAATGAGGTCTACCTATGCACCTTAGATTTCTTTCACAACCCCCCTTCTTGTTCTTTCCCCTTGTCCTTCCTTTTTATTCCTATTTCAGGTTATGTTGATGGGCTTGGCATATCACCATCACCATTAGTTAGATCCTTTCCTTGCTCATCACCCTATTCCTCATCACTTTTTTCTTGTTCTTCCTCCTCTTTTGATGGCCCTTTGTTTTCTGCTGGGCTCTTCCAATCCTCCTCCTAGACATTGAATATCAAGTTCACATCTTCTGTTGTCAAACTGTAACTGGTTGGAAACCATTTATGCGTTGGATCCTTCTTGGCTTGCACATACATATGGTACATGTCAGCTCCAAATCGTGCAATATCCTTGTATGCTGCCATTATTTTTGTTGATATGCACGGTGTGTGCACAACCAAATGGGTAATGTTTTCCAAGTAGACAAAAAATGTGTCATTACTATCGTTTTTCCTTCTCTTAATTGTTGAGTGCCATAAATTGGCATACCTTGCAGCCAAATTGTTGTTACCTAATGTGCGCATATGCTGGTAATACCTTGGTTATTTCCACCTGACCAAATTGATTAAGATTATCAACCATGCATAGTGGAATTCAGTTCCCTTTTCTTGGGCCTCCATACAATCTTGTAAAAATAGGTTCATCGGGAAGGTGACCAATTTCATCTGGACCCCTTCCACACACTTCTATGCTGATGCAATGACTACAGATGGGACTTCATCTTTGTGACATTTTCACAATATATTCCAGGCCAATACCCGTGTCACAAACCTCAATTTTTAATCGCTAATTATTTTAACATCCAGACCCCTCTTTCCCATGAATGTGTCAAATTTTTCTTTCATTGACTTGGAGAGGTCTCACTCTCTCTCCTTGTTGAACAATAGGCGCGGGTCTTCACCTACTTTGGGAAATCCTGTAATACGTGCAATCAATGTAGTATCGACCGATACTAGGGAATCGAGCCAGAGTGTCCCCCCATGAACATAACTTAGTATCACCTTCACACATGCATTAATTTTCGTACTTTTCCTGAAATGTGAAATTTCTAACAAGTTCATTATTCCTTCTTTCTCCAATCCCGATGCCCATTCTTATGGTTCTAACATGGTTGCTACTATGCCTAGGACAATCTTAGTGTGAAAATATTGATCCTTGACCAACTCAGGTAATTTCTTTGCATCCGTAATATCATGTTCCATAAACTTTAGGCTGGAAATATTCCCCAACATATCATGTTCACTCCTTGGACCAGCCGAAACTAGTACTATCAACAATGGGTACTTCCCATTGGTTGGTACTTGTATTGGTGGAACATCCTCTGTCCTATCAATGTTTCATAGAAACCTGCATAGGATATGTAGCTAAAGAAACTACAGACAAAGCTTATCAAGAAAGGAAGAGAGATTCAATATCGAAGAATGAGAAAATATATTTACATTACTCCAATGAGTTGATCAATGAATGAATGATTGATACAATGAATGAGTGGAATACACTCATATATAACAAAGAACATTCCATAATTAAGAAAATCAATCAAGCACTTATCTTTCCTTAGGAATCCATGCATGCATAATATTGATTATCTAAATAGAAATTATAAAATAGAACTAGTTAGTTAACTCCCACTGAACTAGTGTGTCGAAAATAGTAATTTCTCCAACACCCCCCTTGAACATCACTATGGAATAAAAATGAGTTCTAGCTACTAGGCCATATTAGGTACTCATGTACAATGCAACTAATGAACACTAAATAAAAATGAGGAAAGAGGGAAAACCATGTGGGAACAAACCCCCCCCTCAAAAGAAAATGCACCAAAAGAAGAAAAGGTAGCTTCTAGGAAACTATGTTCTTCACTCCAAGACGATCCCACGAAGTCTAAAACTTATGGTCACTAAAATTCTTCGTGAATATGTAGAAATATTTATGGATCTGATGAATTCCTTTGGAAACTTGTCTAGCCTTGTACCTCTTGATCTTGTGGACCCATGTATACCTGAAAATATTCCTTTCTGATTGAAGTGAAACCAGATCCCAAGTCTGATTCGTTAGGATTGATTCATACTCCTCCTGCATGGATTCTTTCCATAATGGATTTCCCACAACCTTACTATAGGTATGTGGATATGAACATTGAACCATATATCAATGCATGGGAATTGTTGGTTCAGAAGATGAAATTACATGAGAATTCTCCTCGTGATGAGATCAAGTCCTCCTCGAATCCAATGGATTCCCTACAAGAACACATGTTTCCTAAAGAATGAACTATGTTGTCTTGGGCATCTGTTGAAGATTTGGTGTTGGATTCTTATCTACCTGTACTACCTGATTATTTCCATGTATAGAATATGAGTGTATGGAATCATCTATGATGTCAGGAACTGATGGAAGCACAAGAGTATATGCATATTGCAATGGAGGTGCATGCAAAGAACTCTCTTTATGTGTAAATAGAAAAGAGGAGTCATCGTCAACAAACTTAGTGAATTTATACAACCTTGATTTGTGATCCACCTTACTAATTGCAATAATGGACTTGTCACACATATCAAGTAAAAAAACTAAATTTGATGTAAATTTCTAAGTGATCTGATAAACTGAGAGAAGATTCATAGAAAGATTTGGAACATGTAAAACATTCTCAAAACTTCCATTGTGTATTTCCACTCTTCCCTCTCCTGCTACTGCTACTGGAGTATTATTCCCCATGAGAATATGAGGTCTTGAGCATGATCTCAAAGAAGTAAAAAATTTCCTCTTTTGTTTCCATATGGTGTGATGCACTAGAATCTATAATCCATGAATTCGATGAGGAATTAACAGAAACAAGAGAATGATGAGCATGATGACTACCTTTCTTAGGAGCATGATCTTCTTCCTTTTGCTTCTTGACTCCTTCTGGAATGAAGTTTCCAAGGTTGTTCTACTGAAGTGTCTATCCCATAAGATTGATTTGCTTCCTCGTGCATGTAGATTCTTCATGATTCGGTTTATTTAATTAAGTGCATTGCTTTCCCTTCTTCTTCTTCTTGGAATATGAAGAGTCTTTGGAACCTGAAGAATCGTTGAAGGGTTAAAATATCCTTCCTTCTCATTTTGTTTATCCTTTCTATTTTGTTTGGATGATTCTTTTCCATCATGCATGGTGAGTGCTTGTGCTTTGGGATCCTTGATTAGGCCCATTGAATGAGTTTTTCTTGCTCATGTGTGAGAGAATCAATGAATTGATCCATGGTAGGAATCTTCCAGTTTGTTCCCATGAGATATATGCCAGAATGGAAAGTGGAAACATAGACAACATATTATGGTCCTAGATTAGACAAGATTGTTAGAATAAGTTGGTCTACTTGTGTAGACTTATCAATACCACAAGATTCCAAGCTCAATATCAAATATTTAAACTTGGTAAATAAATCCTGCAAATTATAAAAAAAATTAGGATCCAAGGTATTCAACTCTACCTCAAGTATATCACCTCTCATCTTATCCTACTTTCAAAACAAATTTTCCAAGGTGGTTCAAATCACATTTAGAGTCTTACATGCGGCAACATGAAACCATAAATCAATTGAAATCAATTCAAGAAGAAGCCTTGTGTCCTTATCCTTTCATTTCACCCATATGGTCTTCTCAATTGATGATGTAGGTTATGTTTATGTCCCCATCGTCAAGTTGTACAATCCTTTTCTTCTGAGTTGGAATTCAGCCTTGGGATTACAATCAAAATAATTGTATGTTGTGAGGATTAACACCAAGTTTGACTGTAGAGTAGGTTACGTATCCATATATCCCATTTCTTTTGAGAAACCCTAAAAATTTACCCTCAATATGAAAGTGAAAAACTTGAGAAATCACTATTGAAAGGGCACATCAAATGGAAAATTTGTATCAGTTTCAGGAGGCAATATTCTGTCTTCCTTTCTAAGCAAACAATGAGGAGTGGTTGAAAACTCACTTGTAGAATGGGTTGATTTACTTCTATCAAGATCCATTTCCTCAGAATGTTAATATTTTGGGAGAAATCAATGCAAAAAAAGGGGCACGTTAAGAGGTGGTCGCTCCTTCCCTTGAGACACAGAGCGACCATGTCCTATTGGTTTCCATTTTCCAGTATATAGGGAGAGACCATGCGAGAAGCTCGCTATCACCTTTGAAGAGGTGGTCGCACTTTCCCTTGAGAAACAGAGTGACCAGATCCTAGTGGTTTCCCTCTGCTAGTGTATGAGGTGCGACTGCTCCAGAACTGAAAAAATTGCAAGTCTGGGAGAGACCGGTCACACTCTGCTAGTGTAGTGGGTGTGAACCTGTCTTTTACACAGATAACACTCACTGAAAATTTGATTTTCCTATTCTCTATATTTTCTGGCTTGCTCCAAGCAGCATAGCTCTAATACCATGTCAATGTTTCATCACAACCTACACATGAGATCTAGCTAAAGCAAGTACAAAAAAAACTTATCAAAAAAGGAAGAGAGATTCAATATGGAAGAATGAGAAAATATATTCACACTACCCCAATGAGATGATCAATGAATGAATGATTGATACAATGAATGAGTGGAATACGCTCATATATAGAAAATAAAATTCCATAATTAAGAAAATCAATCAAGCAGTTAGCTTTCCTTAGGAATGCATGCATGCATAATAGTGATGATCTAAATAGAACTAGTGAGTTAACTCCCACTGAACTAGTGTGTCGAAAATAGTAATTTCTCCAACACATCCATGGTGGAAAATAGTCTATGTGGAACCTTATCTGTGGCGTCGAAGCCAAAGCTTCAACTACCTCCTCGACCTATGGTTTCACCACTGGTCGCTTTGCCTATTTCCTCACTGTTGTAGATGATGCTCCAACTTAGGGTAGCTCCATTCTACTTCTGTGATGGATCCTTGGACTAGTTCGGCATCTCTTTGCAGGTAGTTGTATCGAGGCTCTGGTTGCTCGACTATGTTCTCAAATTCGCTCTATTTTCTCTCACTTGCATGCAACAATGACTTAGACTTAATGACTTCCTATTGTTTTTGTGTCTTTGTGCCAAATGTACCTGTCTCGTCCTACCTTAACTTCCTTTTCCAATATKTCAYCGTGGTTGATGAGTTGTTAACTAAGTTATCCTYTATTACCAAATCCGTCATGTTATTTTTCCCTCGTACCGTYGATCTGTCGTGATTTTCRACAGTTTTTTCCATTTAAGATATATACGAYGCTTTTATGACCTATCACTCTCGCTTCATAACCATAATTTTCGTGCTTTAATTATTTTAACAGTCTTATCATTGCCAAAATGTGCATTGGTTCTTTGTTGTTTTATCTGTGTGCTTCRCAGTCTGTCTCATCTATGTTTTGTCTCCTAAATTGGTGCAGTTCTATTCTGATGTGTGATGRCCATTCCTTATTCGCAAGTTCTTACACCTTGGTACTTGAACACTCTTTTTATTTTTACTATATCTACTTTTTATTTGWTTTTATTCCTTTTTCTACTTTTTATTTGGTTTTCCTTGTTTTTCTTTCTACARTGGTACAACTACTATAATAGATGTGTTATGGCACAACCCATATTAATGTGCACACTATCAGCCGTATCTATAKAKTTTTAGTTKAATTCCATTCACCATTCCTTCAAAGACTTCTCCATTCAAGGTTTCCAACCACGCAACACATGTATTTTTTACCTATTGAATCACATAGGGTCCTAACCAGTGCATTATATAGTTTCTTGGATGCTACATAAACTTGTTGTCATAGAGTAATACCAGATATCCTACTTAAAAATTCTTCTATTTAATGTGTCAATCATTCCAAGCCTTCTCTCTTTCTTTCTAAACCCGTTGATGGAACCCTATGACAAACCGAACTTCTTCAAGTTATAGAAACTATGATATCCACTCCTCTAGTGCGCCAAAGTATGATATCTCAATGATCGTTGCAATGCGTAGGCTAGGTAGAATAAAATCCATAGGCATTGCTACTTCTTTCCCATAGACCATCCTGAAAGGTGTCTGCCCTGTTAACTTCTTACTTGTAGTCCTATAAGCCCATAATACTATAGGAACTCTTAAGTTCCAATTGTCTCTCCCTACATTACAAATATTTGCCAAGGCATTATCCAATATCTTATTAAAATATTCCACTGTTCTATTGGCCTGAGGGTGATATGGGGTACCCTTTTGGTGATGAATCTAGAACTCCTCAGTCATTGTTACAATTGTCATGTTCATAAAGTGTGTACCTTGATCATTGAGTAATATGTGTGGACATCCAAACCTTGTGACTACATTCTCAAATAGAAACTGTGCAACTATCTCCATGGTGCAATATGTAACGGGTGTTGCTTTTGCCCACCTTGTCAAATACTCTATCGTAGTGATGATGTTCCTTGCCCCAGATATTCTTTCTTGTGGGTTGATTGGCCCAACAAATTTTGTGGCCCATTCCTCAAATGCTTGCAATGTAACCTATGGATTCAAAGGAATTTTTCCCTCCTAGATGAATGTTGCACTCTTTGACAGACATCACATGACTGACAATACTCATTCATATATTTTTGAAATGTAGGCCACCAAATCCCTGCGCACAAAATATTTTGTGCAGTTTCTCTCCATGCATAATGTCCTCCTACAATTCCAACATGTTCTTCTTCAAGTATCATCAGTCTCTCATGTTCCAACATGCAACGCCTCAGTACTCCATCTATACACCCAACTTGTATAGATTTCCTGCAATCAATTGATAATTTGTTGCTTTCACCACCATTTGTTTCTTCTGCGCTACTGTCATCTCATATGGAGCCATACCTATACTTAGAAACTGCATAATGTTCGAGAAGTAATTATCCACCATAATTACTGCAAATAGCTATGCATATGAGAAGATGTCACCTAAATTTCCTACATCTTCACCTGACAATATGCGCGATATATGATGATTTGGTCCTGCATTCAACTTCCCTAGTTTCACTACAACCTGAAAGTCATATTCTTGAAATAATAATAGCCACATGCATATCCCCCCCCCAACACTGGCTTGTTAACTAAGTATTTTAATGCAGAATGGTCTGTATACATATTAAAGTGAGACCCCAATAAATAATGCCCGAATTTTTGTAGTGCATAGACCATTTCCAATCCTTCTCGTTTCGTGGTTATATAGTTCTTCTCTGCTATAGACAAATTTCTGCTTGCAAAAGAAATTGGTTGATCTATGTCTCCCTCCTCTAGTTGGGATAGTACTGCGCCTAACTCTATGGATGATGCATATGCATGTACATGGAAGTCCTTATTCCAATCCGAAAATATCAAAATCCGCGCGGTTACCAGTTTTTGTTTCAAGGTGTCCAATCCCTTCAGACAGTCCTCATTCCATTGAAACTTTGCTTCCTTCTTCAGTAAATTTTCCATTGGTGTTGTGATCTGCATATATCCTTTGATAAATTTCTTGTAATAACCTTTATGACCCAATGTTTCCCTCAACTTTATAACTGATTTAGGAGGTTCTAACTTCATAATTACTGCAATCTTAGCTGGATCAACTAATAGTGTTTTTTTGCACACTACATGTCCCTGTAGAATTCCAAATGGTGCGCAAAAGATACACTTCTTTAGGTTCAACGAAATATGACATTGTCTGCACCAATCCAACATGATCTTAAGGACTTCTATATGATCCTTCAGTAGACTAAACATCATCCAATCATCCAAGTATACTTCTAGAAACTTATGGATGAACTCCTTGAATGCTACAACCACTACTCTAGAAAACACCACAGGGGAATTCTTCAATCTGAATGGCATAATTGTATACTGATAACTCCCCCACTTCATTGCAAATGCCATCTTGTGTCGATCCTCTTGTGCAATTATTATCTGATGGTACCTCTAGAATCCATATTTGAAAGAATAAGTTTCATGGCCTCCTACGTTCTCTAGTACCTCATCCGTGAATGGTGTTGGAAATGGGTCATGTAAGCACACATCATTCAACTTCCTTAGATCCACATAGATCCTGATTCCTCCTATCTTCTTTTCCTACACCACCAATGGACCGATCCACTCATATTATTCTAACGGTTTGATGATTCCCGTGTCCAAAATCATGTATATTTCAGCCTTCGCCTTCTCCTTGTACCTCATATTTAACCTATAAGGCCTATGTCACACTAGCTTAGCTCCTAGTTTCAGTGGGATCTTAATCTCGCCTAAGTATCATGTTATTCCCTTCATCTATGAAAATATCATTGGGAATAGGTCCTGATATTCTTGTAGTAAGTATGTGATCTTCTCAAATGTTTCATCACTCCAATACTATCTTATCTGCACAAACTTGGGATTCTCTATCATCCCAATTTTTACCTTCTACATCTTTATAGGTTGTGTATATGCGGTGGATTTGAGTTCTATCCCTTCTACTACTCGATCTCATTTTGGCTCAGGTACCTATACATTCCTGGGATCCTCTTCATCATTCTCTTCCTTAGTCACATTGTAACACTCTAATAACTCATGGACGATCATCTTGGCTTTATGCACATTGCATACTGGTACCACCTCCATCATCCCTTCCTATGAGAATATATTCATTCGAATAGACTATAGCACTGCATCTATTGATGGAGATTCATTTTCAAATGTGAATGTGACTCTGAACCTCTAGACCATCTCTTCTCATCTTATTGTCTCCCTGCACATTTCCAATTCCAAATACCAGTTCTTTAGAATTGTAGCCAGTGTATGTATAAATATGTGTGTCCATTCTATTTCTGGTACTGAACTCCATAAATATTTTCATTGTTCAACATGATCTGCTGGATCAGTGTCTCCTGTGTACTTCTACGTAATATTTTCTTCCTCAGTACCAAACCTTATTTTCATTAGTCTATTGCACTGTGACGAATATTTAATTTCCTCTCTGTGTGCAACCCACCATCTAGTTGGAATCACCTTTAAGACAACATCTAATGCTAACAACCCTTTTCATTCAGGTACCCACAACTCAAATTATTTTACAAACATGTGTACATCAGTTAATCCATCTTACCTGGGTGGATCACATAGCTCTGTTCCAATCCATCACAAGGATCGAGTGATGCGTGCACATCGTCTAGTTGATACCTCATGCATCCTCTATTGCCAATGCTCTTGACATTCTTCATAATATGATGCACATGAACTAATACTTCACCAACTTAACACACCATCCGCTATCAGGTTGATATAATCCTCCATCCGCATAGTCATGTCATATAAATTGCCAATGCCATTCCCTCTTGCTGGCTCTATGTATCTATTTCCTTTTGATGGGTTCAAGGGTGTGGTAACTTTCAAGTCTCCAACTTCAAATATCATCTCCCTCCTCTTCAAGTTGATGATCACTTGGTTATCATAGGTCCATTCCAGTCCCATCAGTGCTAGATATGGTTGATTGTCATCCACGATCTCAATAACTTCAAAGTCTGCCATGTTGGGCACCCTATATATGTTCATAGGTACTCTTGTCAAACGTTGATTTACCAAACTATTATAAGTCTATAGAGTTCTCGTTTTTGGGGGGGTCACAATTTTTACCCTGTTTTTAAAAATGGTGCTACTGATAACACCCACCTCCTTTTTTAGGTGTTTTTTCGATATTTAAATTTTCCGATCTACAATGTTTGCATATTATTTTTTTAAATGCTTATTTTTTTTTATCTATCTTCAAGTTTTTCTATTTTTTTTTCAATGGTGTTTTTAGTCATTTTCTCATGCTTCTTTCAATCTTAAAAATATTTTTTACCATTTACTTTTTTGAAATTAATATTTTTCATATAATTGTGTCTCCTTAATTAATTTGTTGTTCCATACTTTTAAAATATAGTGGAAAACATCATTTTTAACACGTTGCTTACCTTTACTTCAATACATATAAAATAATTGTAGTTAAATAACATTATTTTTTAATATTTAGCCAAACATATATACATTTTATAGCCATATATAATAAAAAAAAACCTATACATTTTGGTACCTATTCATTTAAAATAACATGTCAAATAAAACATTTTTATGGACATAATTGAACAAAAAAAGTGAAAATTTTATAAAAAAAATCACATTTTTTTTTCCATATTTTTATACATTTGAAATAAAAAACTGACAACATTTAAAAAAAATTTTCCTAGTATAGTAATTCACATACAAATAAAAGGAAAAAGAAAAAAAATATAAAATATTCATCATAAAACAACAATAGATACATATTTTTTCTTATTTTAAAATATGAAAGTAAAACCATTACAATTATAACTCATCAAAAATTTGCACTTATTAATTCACAAGTTAATGGAATTTGCACTTAAACAATTTTATTAATTCACAAGATTATGTAATTTGCACTTATTTATGTTAGGCTTGTGCTTTTAACATAAATAAGTGAAAATTTCATTAACTTGTGAATTAATAAAATTGTTTTCTAATCTTAATTGCTAAACATACACTTTCAATATGTTACCAAATAAACTACATCTGTCACACACCCACTATAGCAAGTTAGATTTTTTGTCTTTTTCTTCGAGCAACAAAATCCTCGAGACTTCTATGGGGCCTAGCGCAGACCCTCTCTTCCCTTATCCTCCTCCAAACGACCACACACTGGCCTTAGCGCAAGCGCCTTTCGCAACTCGCGAGTCAGGAATCAAGACTCTCGACTCTCCTTTCTCCAAACACCGATACTCAAGATACTATACGGGTATGGATCCCTCCTCACTAGTGCCGACTACATGTAACCGTAGACTAGCCCAAACACTAGGACCACTCGCAACCTTGCCAGTTGAGGTGTTGAGCTCTCGTTCTCCTCCTTCGTGAATCCCCGAGATGTGAGAGGTCAATTTTGCGTGGACTCTGCCAAAGCGATGCGTACACGCCTCCTGTCAACCTCACTATACTCTGTTCACGAGCTGTGTCGTCGCCACCTGTCACATGAGACCTTGGCTCTTCGCGTTTCACGGCCTTAGCGATCAAGGTGAAGCTTCTTCATCCTGCGATACCCTGAGCCACGATAAGTCAATCAGTGGGTTGACTCTTTCCCAGTGTGACACGTGTCCACCACCGGTTACTCGCTTCCTAGGCTAAATACTAGCGCTACTCGCATCTCGCGACTTCACGAGTTGGAGTGTTGATCCCTCATGCTCCTCCTTCGCGAGTTCCTGAGATACGATAAGTCAACAATGGGTTTACTCCTTCCTAGGCGACATGTGTCCATCACCTGTCACCCGTTTCCACCTTTCTCTGGGTGCTTGTTGTTACACCACTTGTCAACCATGTGGTCCCCTCTTACGGACAGGTCACGTGTTTTCACAAGCCCTCAGCGCTCGGCACTTCGTGACATCTACAATCGAAAATAAACTACCTCAAGTTTCGAACCCCCGATAGGCGATACCCACGAAGGTTTTGATCCAACGGTTCTCCCGTGCCTTGGATCTAATGGTCACGATCAAGTCATGATCTCGCGAATAGTGAGTTCATGTAGCCCTACCCTTGACCACTCCAAGTCATGAGTCCGCGAAATGCTACTCTCCTGCCTATACAAAGGCTAAGATCGATGGTCAATAGGGCTCCATCAGATCCTTGGATCTACAGTCTGGGATCCCATCGCTACATGCGAAGGATGAAAGGGTCGAGGTCTTAACGCCTTCGCTCCTTCTCTAGATCCATTGGTCTCGATAGATCTGGGGTATTCCCGAAAGGATTCCGACCGTTTGTTAACCAAATGATAGGGTATTCTCTCTTTCTATAATTGGGCTCGCTATCCCTTCTGAGCTTGAATCACGAAATTCAACTTGTCGGGGCTTAAAAATCCCACGACTCCGAGACCTTAGAGAGCTACCCTTATAGCCCCAGACTTAACCATTTGTACAGAAATGAACGATGACATATAAGCATACACATGCATCCATTATTTCTAGTTTAAAACACCAGGCAATCATTCTACACAGAAATTATTATGGGCATATAAACACAAGCATGAATTCATGATATTCAGTTTGAAATACAAGGTATATAACACTTATCAGATCTACCAGGTGTGATGCAACTGCTGAGAGGGGTGCTCGTTTCCACCCAACTATAGGCTCAATGACTCCAAACGGATTTACCACTAGCCACCCCCGAGCTAGACCACGATGCTTTGAGGTTCAGTCTCCTACTTCCATCTCAACAGAAATCAAGGACAAAGGTTACTCTCCTTCTCCTGATGTAGGAAAATAATCCAGGATGAAGGTTACTCTCCTTATCCTGGTATTTCAAACTCCCTACGTTTCCAGGGTTTCTCCGGTTTCTTTCACGATCCCCGTCACGCGCACTTCTCTCTCTCCCTTACCATATTTCCTCTCTTGCCAGTTTTTGTCTACAAGGTTGTGTGTGGCGCTAATTAAATCGTCCGTGGTCAGGTCTAAGGGATGTTACAAATGGGAGGTTCACCCCCATCCCCTCATTAACTCTTGAGGAGTCTCCCCACCTACCAATCTGATGGGAAATCCATTCCAGGATCAGAGAGTTGCTTTGGTTTGTGAGCAAGTAGAAACCAGTACAATATTGGCTCGGTGGAAGTTAATGCAACCGTTCGAGGTCCCTTCCATGACCTCTCATTAGCCATCATGGTCTCTTTTAGCACATCCCCCTCCCAACAGTCATGCAACACATATTCATAACATAATTTACATTCATTGACCTTTTATACAAAGGTCCGTCAAATCAAACATTCACGTCTTTGAGTTTGCCATAGTTCTTGGACAATATAATTATTTTTACAGACTGGGGGAAATAGGGTGTTACAATTCCCTCCCCCTTAAAGTAACACCATCCTCAATGTTTTATCTATCAACATGACGTGTATGTACAGAAGTAAACAAAATCAGATATGCTTGTTTCATGGCATATTCCATTTCCCACGTAGCCTCATCTGGGCCAAACTGTTTCCACTGCACCTTGACCTGTGCAATGGTTCGGTTCCTGAGTGGGGTTTCCTTTCTGTCCAGTATGCATTGAGATTCTGGCAGGAATTCTCCCTCCGGTTCCACCTGGATCATAGACCAATCAATTATATGATTATAATCATGTACATATCTCTTCAATAATGAAACATGGAGAACATTATGTGCTTTTACTGTGGGAGGAAGTGCTATCCTATAGGCTACAGGTCCCACTCTATCTAGAACTTCAAAGGGTCCAAAATACCGAGGTGCCAACTTGGAAAAATATCCCATCCTCAGGGAACTTTTTTTGGGCCTAACTCTGAGAAATACGTGGTCTCCCGTCTTGAATTCTCTTGGAGTTCTCTTTCGGTCAGCGTAACTTTTTTGTCTTTCCTGAGCGACCTTTAGATTTTGTTTTATCTGAGTCACTTGTTGTTCCATTTCTTTCAACATATCGGGTATAATAGTAACTCTATTCACGGGATTACTCCAACTGACTGGAGTGTTGCACGATCTACCATAGAGGACTTCGAAAGGGCTCATCTTCAGGGATTTCTGGTAGCCATTGTTGTAGGCGAATTCCACTAGTGGCAGGAAATCTTCCCACTTTTTGGGTTGATGCATTACATGCATCCTTAGCATGTCCTCTAATATTTGGTTCACTCTTTCTATCTGTCCATCGGTTTGAGGATGATACGCTGTGCTAAACAATAATTTGGTCTCTAGACCAGCCATCAAGGATTTCCAAAAGTTGGAAGTAAATTTCGTGTCTCTGTCAGACACGATCTCTTTAGGTATACCATGTAGTCTGAATATCTTCTTCATGAATATGTTGGCGATGTCTATTGCCTTGCAATTCGACTTGATGAGGATAAAATGAGTGGACTTGCTCAATTTATCCACCCCTACCATGATGGCATCATTCTGTTTGGTCGAGGTTGGTAATCCGGTGATGAAATCCATGGAGATGGTTTCCCATTTCCATTCTGGGATTGGCAAGGGTTGTAATAATCCTATTGGGTGTCAGTGTTCTGCTTTAACCTGTTGGCATTCTATGCATTTGGCTAAGTACTCAACTATCTCTTTCTTCAATCCAGGCCAATAGAATTGTTTCCTGGTGGCTGTGATCATCTTCTGGTATCCTGGATGACCAATATATGGTCTTTTATGTAGTTCATCCATTATGAACCTCTTCAAGTCATCACAATCTAGAATATACAATCTGTTTCTATAAGTTAGTAGACCTCCATCTATCATTTGGTAGCCTTCATAATTTATCCCTGTGGGTTCTTGCTCCAGGTACGAGGTCATGGTCTAGAAAAATGTGTCTGTTTCTTGTGCATTCCTGACTCTTTCCTTGACATTCGTATCG
>ML785216.1:191582-207435 GCA_009831015.1 Picea engelmannii | reverse complement strand
ATTTTAGAGGGAAAATATCATTCTACAATTTATAAGATTGTCATTGGGAGGGTGAGCATTTTTATCATTCTATCTTCTTAGTGAGAAGTGATGTCTTCATCAGATAAATAAGATTTTATTTTTGAGGCATCAACAAATTGTTCACATACTTGTTATTTTGGGACTAGAAAATGCGATGAGAATGCTTGTAATGCAAATGAGGTGCCATATTTTTCAACTAGTCAGAAGTTTGATGATAGTGCAAGAAATGTTATTAATCATGTTCATCATAAAATTTCTAAGTTAGAGGACTTTGAAGGCACTGATGATAAAGAGGTGGAATATGATGGTGATCAATCTATTCAGTAGTTTAATAGTAATGAAAATAATCAAAATGTAGGTCAAAGTGGAGACTATGATTAATGTTTAAATGATTGGGATGATAATTTTCCTCCAAGTGAGGATTTTCAAGGTACCGATGAAGATTTCCAATGCACCAATGAATACGATGACGAATTTCCCTCAAGTGGAAATTTTAAAAGTAGTGAAGATGATTATGACAATGGTGGACACTCTTTACTGAGTGCGGAATTTAAATGAAACAATTTTGGTTTTGATGATTTTCCTCCAAGTGAGGATTTTGAAGGTACTAATGAATATTTTCCTCCAAGTAAGGATTTCCAAGGCACAAATGAGGATGATGAGGAATTCCCCCCAAGTGGGGATTTTAAAAGTAGTGATGATGATTATGGAAATGGTGGATACTCTTTCCTGAGTGGGGAATTTAAGGGAAGAATTGTTGGTGATGATGATTTTCCTCCAAGTGAGGATTTTAAGGAACCGATGAGGATGATGAAGAGTTTCCTCCAAGTGAGGATTTTCAAGGCAGTATTGAGGATGATGAAGAATTTCCCTCAAGTGGGGGTTTTCAAAGTAGTGAATATGATTATTCCATTTGTGGAAACTCTTTCCCGAGTGGAAAATTTAAAGTCAACAATGTTGTTGATGATGATTTTCCTCCAAGTGAGGATTTTCAAGATACTGATGAATATTTTCAAGTCACTAAGAAGGATGATGAAGAATTTCCTTTAAGTGGGGATTTTAAAAGCAGTGAAGATGATTATGTCAATGGGGGAAACAATGTTGATGATGATTTTCCTCCAAATGAGGATTTTCAAGGTACCGATGATGATGATGGAAAATTTTCTCCATGTGAGGATCTTAATGGCATTGATAGTCTTAAGGGTTATGATAATTTTCCTTCAAGTGAATATTTTCATGGAATATCCAATGACATTAGTGAGGATGGTATTCATTTTTCTAGTGATTTTGACATTCATCTTATCAATGAGATTATCAATGAAGATAATGATGGACCTAGGAATGAATATCATGTTCTCAGTCATTCAGCTGCAACAAATCAAGGTGATCGACATTCTCTTGTTCAGTCTCCTCACAATGTTTTGCTTGATATTCCTTTTGGTGATGAGTAAAATCCTTCTAGTGAGGATGATGACATAGTGGAGACATTGAAAAGAAACATTCGTGTCTAGGACCATGACTAGACCTTTTTATATCAATCCAAATAATTTTAGTTATATAAGGACTAGGAAACAATTTCTCACTAAATCAATTTCCATAATTCAATTGATTTCAAGTGAATGTTGTCAAAATAATTGTTTGAAAAGAATGGACTACATGTATTCCTTGAATAAAAGGAAGACATATTTTTCAATGAATAAGAGCATACAAAATTCATATTTTATGGGAATATCCACCAAGACAGGATATGATTATCACATTGGGAATATTTTACTTTGTAGAAAGGACTTCAAAAAAAATCACTCAATTGTTAATCTGTGTCCATCAAGAATCCAAAAAAGTTTTGAAAAATATCCTTCATTCTATTCAAAGGCATATCATAGACAAGAGAGTGGGACATTAAGAAACACTACATTGTCAAGGATGCATGACTTATTTTCCAAACATGAAGAGTGTATGTCATATAGAGATACAATACATATTCCAAATAATTTATCAAGGAGGGAAATCTACAACTTGTACAAAGGATATACTGAAGGTTTTGAAGTAAATGGTAATTTCATTACATATGCATATTTTACAAGAATATGGAAGAAACAATTCAACAATGCTTGTATTCCTAAGAAGTCAAGGATGGGGATTTACAGTATATGTGCTACTCTTAAATCAAGAAGAGATAAATATGAAGGCATAGAAAGAGGCATGTATTTACTATTTTTTTTTAATTAGATAGTTATCAACTATGAAAACATATGATCAATATTTTCATTTTATGTCATTTGTAGATTCCATAGTCAAATCAATTCAAGAACATCGCAATCAACAATCAAGTAAAAGAAAAAAGTTGTAAAAACATTAGAAGAAGTGTTATGATGCTCCAAACAAATATTTAGGTATGATAATTGATGGCATGGACCAAAAGAAAACACTTCTACCACATTTTGTCTGTACACCAAAAAATTTACAGGAAGAAAATTTCATTCAATTTCACTTGGTTGGTTGTATGGTTTTCAATGAAAAAATGTGTCTAAGGGTTTACTTCACAGCTCCAAATATTCATAATGATAAAAATCTAACCATCGCCATAATTCATCATGTTCTCACTCAATGGTTTGGAAATATTCCTCAAGTTCTCTACCTACACTTCGACAACACTAGTCGTGAAAACAAAAGTCAAATTATGTTTGGATATCTAAGCATGCTTGTTGAATTGGGAATATTTCAAAAGGTGAAAGTCAGTTTCCTTCTTTTTGGAGACACTCACGATCATATTGATCAAATGTTCAGTTGTTTTTCAGTAACATTGAAGAGGAAAAATGTTGGAATCCTACCATCATTGATTGAATGTATTAAGAAAGCATACATTCTAGTGCTTGTTTTTCATATATTGGAAGAAACTGCTAACATGCAAAGATTTATTCATGGACCACATCATGAAGAGATATGTATTCAGAAACTTAATAACATTAGCTTCCAACATCAATTTTGTTTCAAAAAAGTTGACGGGAAAAAACTTATATGGGGAAAGCAATTTGCAAATACTGCAGAATGGGGGGCTTCATCTGTTTTAGCATTTTTGAAGTTTATTCAAGATCGCCCAATATTTGCATCAAATTTATTTCTTTTACAATCAATTTCTAAAATCCATAATGCACAAAGGTGTAATAGAGATGTAGATTATTCTAAATGCCTGGAAGAAATAAAAAAGTCCATTAAAGATACATATGAATACTTTGATGTTGTTGATTATGTTTGGTGGGATTATTTTTTCAATAGTCAAAGTGACATAATTTCAAACTCAACAAATGAAGATACATTTTTGAAGACTCTATTTCATTGGCCACAAAATATGTCAAATGAATCCGAAGAAAGAAACAATGTCGAACAACAAGAATCTCAAGGTGTTATTGAGTTTATACAAGCAAAGGAACAAGAAATGTATATTGGTTYGTGAAGKTCATGTGCACAACATGAAGCCATGGAATATCTTTACATGGGTTCAGTACAAGATATTAAGGAGGGTAGCAWGATTGTATTCTTAGTGACTGAAGATCCACATGGTTATCCATTCTATATTGAAAATGTTATAAAGATTGACAAAGAAAATGAATATTTTATTGCAATTGAAGTGCAATGGTATGCAACATGTACACACCCATTCAATKKTGTGTACAAGCCAGAGATGGTGGTTGAGAAACATGTCAATAGAAAGAGAAAAAGAAAGGGTCAAAATACAACTTGTCATTGCACYGACCTCTTAAAATTAGAGGATTTTGACATACTTGTTTATGACTTCAATTTGACAAAGYGATGAACTCTTCGCTCCAAGACAACAAACATTATCAAGAGGTTGTTGCCACAAGAAAGAAATGCAAGATGGGAGTTTTCTAAACCTAGTTATATATTCTAAAGGATTTTTATATATGAAATGTTGGGCATGCATGTAGACTCAGATAGTGAATTCATTGACAATAGAGAAGAGTATGGATCATCTACATCTTCATCCAATCATTCTTCTGAAGACAATGTAGACTCTGATGGTATTTCAGAATCCATGAGTCAATCTGAATAAGTGTATGAAACATTTTATGTATTTTTGATCCATATGATGTTTGTATGGTAAATAGAATTGAACATTGAACTTACATATGATCTTACATGAAGTTATGAATTATTTTTATGTTTTATGGATCATATGTTTTGAATATGGAGAATATAATAAAAAAAATTAGCTCATATGTTTTGAATATGAACAATATAACAATACTTTTAAGAAATAATTTATGTTTCATTCAATGTAACTTGTATTTACTTTTTTTTATTAAAAGTAAAAAATTATTAAAAAGTGATGTTGAATTTTTAAATTATAATGTGATATTTTAATGGAATTATATTATTTTGTGCTTGGAGTGATAAACTAAGATTTAAAAAGTAAGCATTTAAGGGTTGATTTTATGATTTTGTTTACAATAATGATTATTCCTTTTACCACTTTATAAAAATGTGTCATTTTAATACCCCAATTTTAGAATGGGTGCCACCGGTAGCAATACTTTTCAATTTCATGGTTGATTTTGAGGTTTTGGTTTTAATGGTACCAACTACTAAAAATACGATTTCAAATTATCTATAATTTTAACGTTTTGATTATTTTTTTTACTTTATGTAACATCATTTTTTTTTTTATTTAGGTTTGATTTTAAGGTTTTTTTGAGCTACTATATGAGTTTTGAAGGACATGTTTGAAAAATGTTCTAATTTTGACCCTGTTTGAAAAAATGGTGTTACCGATAGCACCACTTTTGGATTTGGCAGTTGATTTTCATGTTTTTTATGCAAAAATATGGGTTTTCTGGGCCATAGCTCTCATTTTGAGGTCACAGTTCTCGTTAAGTTGGTAACTTTGTTACGACCAATTGGTATTATTTTGTGCTAATTCATGAGCCTTAGCTGAACATGAGACCATACTAATTTGGGTTTTCCCATCAAATCCCATGTCTTCTTAGGTAAAACATTCATGTCGAATCCCAATTCCCAGATAACATTGTCCACATCATCCTCCCCAGTCTGCGCACTGAATCTGAATTCCCCATTGTTTCTCTTCCCACGTAGTACTTGATTTACCATCCTTTGTGAGATGGGAGTTTCCCTTCATCTTGTACAGTGATCAATAATGTCATGTAATGTACTCAGCGCAGTTTCATCCTTTATTATCTCTAAACAAATTTTCAGGAATTATGTTAGTGTGCTTACCTTTCGAGTTGGTTTCTCTGGCACATCATGATCTTATAAAAGAGGCACAGATGATGTTGATTCTCCCAAATCCACTTTGAGTACTTATTTTCTTTCTCTCTAATATGTCTCCTTTTCTTTTTGAGGATCAAAATCTGACATAGGCCCTGCTGACTTCCTTACCCATTGGTCAGTATGCTTTCCTTCATTTGTCATATCAGCCCATGTTCTATCTCCTCCACATGTAACAACTATTATTATTGGTCCTTCGTTGCATATTTTGGYTGATATCTTCTGCACATTCTAATTTGGAGTTTGGTTCTAGGTTCCTTTGGCCTGCCATTTTGCAACTAGTTGAGGACAATATTTTGTCACATGATCCAATGTTCTGCAGTATGTGCACATTGCACATGGATTTTGATAGTCCCRTGCCAAGTGTCCAAGTTGGTTAAAKTTATAACATATAATCGGCTCTCTTCCTCCTCTACCAAAATTCCCTCTACCTTGACCTCTACCAAAGTTTCYTATGTTCGCTTGATTGAAACCTCTTTGATTGTTATAATGCGAACCCCCTTATTCTATTGCAACTTTATTTTCATGGATCTTGTGCATATCTAATGTGCACTCCCTCATTAAGTCGAACGTGCAATAATCMTTTTCCTCATGTCCCACTGATTTGCAAAAGTTGCAGAACAAGTTCTTTGGGGTGCTTTGATATTTTTGTAGTAAGGGATACTTTGTTGAGTGATGGCCCCATTTATTACATATTTCTCAATATCCTCCTTCTGGTAATGGATTCGATGCTCTTGTCTCCAAATATTGCAGAATGTTGGGCATTCGTCCTCGTGCTGGCCTTCAGTTCTACATTTTGTACACTAAACTTTCTCACGCTTTTGGTTTCCCTTTGTCAGTTCTACCAGTTGAATTTTCAATGCATCCAACTACATCTGCAATTGTTCCATTCCTCCACTATCTCTTACCGGGGATAATTCCAATTTCATTACAATTTCCAATGCCTCAGGCTATGACGCAACCTTCTGTTGAATCAATGTCCTGTTGAATCACAAAGTCTCGGTCCCAGAAACATAACCATTTGTTGGTGTTGTGCATGGGTTATAAGACCCTAGGTTTGGTTCATCTATGACCAACAAAACCCATGACACATCGGCCCTTTTGGCATCACTTTCTTGCACAGATGAAGTCTCACCCGAGGTATCTATTGGGACTATGAGAACTAGGCTTTTGTAGTAGTAAGGGAATGGGAGGAAAACATTTAGTTCATTCCTCCTTATTACGTGTATGTGCTCAAATCCGTTCTATTCAATATTGACTTACTTATGATTCAGATTCCCATTATTAGTATATTCCAGATTACTGCATACATTTGTTACTGTCATAGTCATGAACATTGCACCATATTTAACCATAAGACAAATCTATTCTATGATGCATTCAAACAAAATTCATAAGCAAAAATAAAAGAACAAAAAACACAAGATTCAATATCATTCTTTAAAATTCCTTTATTGCTTCTTCTCATCAAGAGACTGTTACATTCAAAAACTATGGAACCCAATCATATGGAGTAACTCCTCAATACATCTCGTAGAATGGAACTCAACATGGAACAAAACCCCTAATCTCCCAACCCATTACATATTTATACATCAAATTAGGGCTTAAAACCCTACTTAGTTCCTCTCAAAATCTCATTACATTGCATGTCTAATTGAGTTAACTGGTTGTCTAGCTACTTTCTCCTTCTTTTAAATATGCATGATGTTTTTATGTTGTTCTTCTATTTCCATAATGTTGGGTTTTCATCCTTATGTCATTATTTATTCCCTCGCTTTCTTCTCTTTCTTTATCCTCTATCGGCTTTATTCTTTTGTTTTATTTATTCTCCTATCTGTGTGTTGTATTGCTTATACACACTTTCCTCATTCTGTACACTATCCTCCTAGATGTTCCTTAGTTGTGCACTCCCTAGCTTTCCTTCTTCTTTTGTGCACTTTTCCTATACTTAGGATTTTTCACAAAAAATGTATCAAAACTGCAAACCTATTTCCAATGCTTCCTGTCCAACACCCTGTTAGCACTAAAAGTTACACTTTGAATGCTAAAGTGAAATCTCAGTTCCCATCAATAGGTTTATGAGATAAGTCTTAAAATGTGGTTTCAAATGGATAAAAATTAGTTGAGCAATGTCAAAACACAGGAAATTCTAGATGAAATGCATAAGAAAAATAGGTATTGTTTAACTTAGATAAGGGTTTCGAGGATTTTTGTGGATAGAAGGAATACTTAGTAAGAAAAATGAAGTGAGCCTACCACTAGCATCAGGCTTTACCAGTAGACAAAGGAAGGAATATATTTTGATACAAGAGCTTCTTAAATCAAAGCTAAAACTCTGAGAAAAGTTATAACAACATCACAATCAAACATTCATTGCAATACAACTATAAGACATCATTTGAATCATTCAATTATAGCAAAATTTCAAAGTGAGAGAGAAACAAGATGGCAAGAGAGAAAAATGGCTTCCATTAAACAAAATTTCATCAAGTCTGATACATTAAACCGAAGAAGGCTCTCATATATCAATATCACAAAAAGAGTCTTTTACATCAACTATTTGAACCTCTACAATGAGTTCTAATGCCTCCTTTATAGCCTAGACAGAGAATGATAGCATATGATGTGAGTTTCATTCTCTAACATAAGATTCTTCCATCTTAAACTGAGGTAATTACACCTATACAAACTGAAAATAACAAACTGTTATAAAAAAGGCTAATGGTGGAAACCATCCTAACACCTTAATCTTTCATAATGAGGTGCCCTTTGAGTGCATTCCTTTTCTTGCCAACTATCCTCCAGCTTTAAAATGACCTCCAAAGAGTTGTACCATTCTCCCCTAGCCATTTGGTTATCGTTGATCCTATTGAAACCATCAAAATAGGAGTTCACAATGTATCATGTAGTGTTGATTGTATCAACCAGTTCGCAACGAAGTTTGCAGTGGATTTTTCAGCGTTTGACTGTATAAACCAGTTCATAGTGCCAGGTGCTGCGAACTGTTCTATATCTACCCAATTAATGCAGTTTAAGCCCCAAAACACCCAAAAAGTTTTTCCAGAGTTAGGAATTCCTGTAGAATCCTCGTAATGTGGTGTACGAGTGAAAAACTTAGTTATAAGCAACATAATTCCTCAAAAATATTCAAAAAGAAAGGAGCAATCATTTCCAAAACAAACATTTCTTAATCTGTTTCATCCATTACATTTTGAGCTTGGAACTCCTCCTGGTGGCATCTTGGGCCAACATATTCAAATTTATTTTGGCTAACTCTTCCTTGAAAATCTATAACTCCATATTTAACCCCCTAATCTGACCTTGGTAGGCTAAATTATGTCTGTATAGGATTTTAAGTTGCATATGAAGAGGTCTAAATATCTTAGCAATGAACTTGGCATGTACGCGATTCTCACGATACATACCCATGATATCTCTTAACTTCTAATTTCCAAATAGATATTCCATTTTCAATTTATCAATTTCATCTCTGGCTACTCTAAGATGTTTGATCATCCTTTTAAAAGTAGTGTTCTCTGGAGGGGTGGTTATGTCTATCACCTCAATGTGTTTTTCAACATCTTCAACTTTACCTTTACACTTTCTCTTGATGGGAGCTTCTATTATGTCCTCTTTTTCAACACTTTCCTTCTTTTTTCATGACCTGGTGAAGGGCTGCCTAACTCTAGTTTCAACTACAACAGATGATGATGGGAAAAGTAACCTCCTTCCCTTTATGTCCATGGATCTGGCTGATGGAATTTCTAATATTTCTAGAGTTGTTTGGGGTGAAACTTCTCTTTGTGGAGAGTGATAAAATACTCCTTCCCCTTCTTGTTCATTAGGAGCCTCATCATTTTTAGCAATGTGTTGGCACAGGGGAAAACCCAGGGTTCAACTCTAACAACGCACCAACAAGCCCTAACTATTGTCCCTTTCGGCAACACCTATGAACCAGATGCAGTCTCACCCAAAGTAGCAATAGGGGGTTGTAGGACATAGGTGTCTACAACTAGAGGAAATGTAAAGTGGATCCAAGGCAACAACATGCAACAATCTAGTTACTCTTTATCTCTCTTAAACCTACTGCACGAGCTATATCTTAGATCTAACACAATGATGCAATATCAGTATAAAATAAAGCAAAAGAACACGACATCAATCACTCAGAACAAAAATATATATGTGGTTCACCCTCTCCCTAGGGCTACGTCCACAGAACTATGTTTCTTGATATATTATATGAAAACATATAGTTCTATCTGTGCTCTTAGCTTGCATATCTCTCTCTCTTCTCTATCTCCCCTCCCTACGCACCCAACTGCAGGTTTGATCTTCGCACCCAAATAAAAATCTTTATGATACAGAATGCTCTCACACACAATGCTCCTCTCTCGCACAATACACAATAGTATCAACAACAATGTTCATCCACAATAACGATAATAACTACCACGAACAACAACAAAAACCCATCCCAAGTCCTCTAGACCTTTATTTATACATTACAATGACAAACATCTAGGTGTCAAAACCCTAGATACCAAAACCCTAGGTGTCTAAAACCCTAGGTCAGCTTGACCTGTACTTCCTGGTCTTCACTAGTCTATCTTTCCTTCTTTTCCATGAGGTTCTCCAAAGCACTCGTTGACATATTCTTCCGCTTGATGAGTTGTCCATGATCCAT
Organism: Picea engelmannii; assembly: GCA_009831015.1. Taxonomy (NCBI): domain Eukaryota; kingdom Viridiplantae; phylum Streptophyta; class Pinopsida; order Pinales; family Pinaceae; genus Picea; species Picea engelmannii. The sequence continues at coordinate 197,420 of ML785216.1, read as the reverse complement.
ATTCCTTTATGATCTTTCATCCTCGATCTCCTCATTCAATGGATAGCTTTCCCTTACTTCGCTCCTTCTTTTTAGCTTCTTTAACTACTTCGACCCAATATTAGTCAATGTGCCTTCCGCGCAGTTCATATTTCACCTTTCTTCCTTAATATTCTCTTTCTTACATAACTAAGGGCCAAAAATCCCCCAACACTCACATGTGACTTATCCCAAGGCACTTTAGGTCTGAACCTTCTGTTTCACTTCGACTTCTGACTGCATAGAGCAGCCTGCGATTTTTTCTCTGTCCCTCCCTTCCTTGTACAGACTGTCTTTTCTGTGTCTAGTACCCAGTTTCAACTGCACTTGGTACCTAAACCCTTATTCTTATGCTTTTACTAAGAGCTGCGAGGCAGCTGGTTGTCATGGTACAATTTCAACCAACTCCCATTTACCAAACCTTCCTTCCATTCTCCCTTCAAAGTTTTCAACTGTGCATCTCCTCCTTCTGTAACATAGGCAACCTCATATGGCCCAAGCCAATGTGTCCTAAGCTTCCCTAGATTCTTTATGAACTTGATTTTGTATACCAATACCAGATATCCTTTCTTAAGGGATTTCTTCTTGATATGTCTATCATGGTAGGCCTTTTCTCGTTCTTTCTATACTTGTTGTTGAAATCCTGCGATAAATTTGTCTTCTTCTAGTTCCACCAATTGTGCAAGCCTGTTTTGAACAATGCCAATGTCATCCATATCTTTAAATGCTGCAATTATTAATCTAGGAACTAAATATTCCATAGATATGACTGCTTCTAGACCATAAACCAACTTAAAGGGAGTCTGCATTGTCAACTTCTTGCAAGTGGTTCTATAGGCCTATAATACTATTGATACTCTGAAATCCCAATCATCCATGTTTACAATGCAAAACTTTGTCAGCGTTGTCTCCAATATCTTATTGAAAGATTTGACCATACCATTCGCCTGTGGGTGGTATGGGGTTCTCTTCTGATGGTGAACTTCAAATTCCTGAGTCAAGGCTTCAATAGTCTTATTAATAAAATGAGTACCTTGATCACTCATAATGATCTTTGGACATCCAATCCTGGTTATGATATCATCAAATATGAATCGCACATCTATAGTTGCACTACAGTCCTTGACTGCTCTTGCTTCTTCCCATCCTGTCAAATATTATGTCACAATGATGATGTATCTGGCTCCTGTGCACTTTCCTGGTGGGTTGATAGGTCCTACGAAATCAAGTTATCATTCCTCAAATGTCTGCAAAGTTAGTTGAGGTGTTAAAGGCATATCATCTCTTTTGTATGGTTTCCCAACTCTTTGGCATACATCGCAGGCTCTGTAGTATTCCTTAGCATCTTTATGTAAAGTGGGCCACCAGAGGCCAGCTCTAAGATCCTTTTGCGTTGTTTCTTTCCCTACATAGTGTCCTCCTATGATGCCTTTGTGTGCTTCTGCTAGAATCTGTGGTCTCTTTTCCTCCATAACACATCTCCTTAAAATATCATCAGGTCCCATCTTGTATATCTGCCCAGCTATAAGTGAAAAATCTGCAACGCAAACTACTAGTTGTTTCTTCTGGATGATTGTATATTCGTGAGGTGTCATTCCTGTTGATAGGAACTAGACTATCTCGGTGAAGTGATCATCAACCTTTTTGATGGCCAGCAGTTGTGCATCTGGCAGCGTATCCTCCATACTAGTAGGTTCATCTCCATGTTCTAACCTAGACAAGTGGTCAGGTCCCTTATTCATTCTCCCTAGCTTGATCACAATTTCAAAATCATATTCCTGGAATAACAACAAACATTTGCATATTATTCCCCCCAACACTGGCTTGTTGACTAATTATTTCAATGCAAAGTGATCGATGAACATCTTGAAATTTCCTCCCAACAATTAGTGGCGAAATTTATGCATCACATACACCATGGATAAACCTTCTCTCTCAGTGGTAGTGTAATTTATCTCAGCTGTAGAGAGCTCTTGTTAGCAAAGGCTAATGGGTGGTCAATATTTGCTTCTCCTGGATGTGTTAACACTTCTCCTAATGAAATGGACGAGGCATCGACATGCACATGAAATTCCTTACTCCAATCCGGGAAAACCAGAATAGGCGCAAGGACCATTTTTTGTTTCAGCATGTCGAAGCTCTGCTAACATTCCTTGGACCATTGAAACTAACAACCGTTCTTCAAAAGCTTCTCCATGGGTGTTGTAATTTGTGCATAGCCCTTAATGAACTTTCTGTAGTATCTAGTATGTCCCAAAACAGTGCGCAACTGTCTAACTGAAGTAGGAGTGGGTAGATCAACAATAATGACAATCTTAGATGGATCTACCAGCAACCCCTGTTTACACACAATATGGCCTAGCAACACTCCAAAGGGTGAAAATAAGATTCACTTCTTCAGGTTTAGGGAAATCTGACATTGCCTGCACTTATCCAACATTAGTCTTAAACATTCAATATGATTTTGAAATAATCTAAAAACAGTCCAATCATCAAAATATGCTTCCAAAACTTTATGTAAAAATTCCTTGAATGCTTCAACCACCACCCTAGAAAATATGGTTGGTGCATTCTTCAGTCCAAAAGACATCAATGTGTACTGGTAGGATCCCCATTTTGTTGCAAATGTGGTCTTGTGGCGATCTTCCTTAGCAATCATGATCTGGTGATAACCTGAAAATCCAATTGTGAAGGAGTAAACTTCTTGTCCTCCCACATTATCCAACACTTCGTTAGAAAATGGTGTAGGGAATGGATCATGTAAGCATGCATCATTTAGTTTCCTCAAGTCTACACAGATTTTGATCTCTCTTGTCTTCTTATCTTGGACCACCATAGGGGTAATCCATTCTGAATCTTCAATAAGTTCTATGATTCCTGCTTCCAACATTCTATCTAATTCAATCTTGAATTTTTTTCTTATATTTGGGATTCAGTCTATAAGGTCTCTGCTTGATTGGACTTGCATCTAGTTTCAAGGGGATCTTCATCTCTCCCATGGACCCTTTAGTTCCCTTCATATCAGTAAACTTGCTTGGAAACAAGTCCTGATACTCATGCAATAGTTCTGTGATCTTGTCAATAGTGGCATCACCCAATAATCTCCAACTTTTGTGAGCTTAGGTGCTTGCTCTGTTCCAATATTAAATTTCTTGATTTTGATTGGCTGTCCAATAAACGATAGTTTGACTCTTGGTCTTTCTACATATCTCTATCCTTTTGTCTCTGTGATGTTCACATTCCTAGGATCATTGTCTTCATCAACATTGATATTGTAACAACCTTGCAATTTCTAAAGTGGTGCAGTCCACTCATCTTCTTCTTGATCCAAAGGGAGGTTAGGTGCCTCCTAAAAGACATCCTGTCTTTCAACTTGTAAAGCTTGATCTACTGAGGGGTAATGACTTCCAAATAAAAATGTAGCTACAAATTTCTGAGTCATACCGTACCAATCTGAAGTGGTGATGCACATTTCTTCTTGAAGATACGAATTAAAAGGCAATGTGTCCAAAGTGTTGATGAATTTATGCACCCACTGCTCTTGAGGGATGCTGCTTCAGGCCTCCTCACAGCTTCGCACATGGTCCTTCAGACAACTTTGACCTGTGTATCGCACTTCGCAACCTTCAGATTGTTATAAAAAGTGCACTGTCATCAAAGTGTGACATTGCACCCACTCCAAAATGTTCTTCTTATGTGTTCCCCACCATCTTGTTGGAGTTGCTTTTAAAGCTTCATCTAGTGCCAACAGTCGTTTTTGTACTAGTACAATTTCTTCAAATTTCAACAAGAAAGTTTCTAAGTGATTTCAACCATCAAAGGTGGGCAGATTTCTTACTTCTGTTCCAATCCAGGGAACTTCCCTTGTCAATCTAGCACACCTCCACGCAGAAAATTTGTACATCTTGTTTTGCCAGTTTTCCAGTGCTTCTTCTGAATCTGATGAGCGTGCGCTGCCACTTCTCTAGCTTAAGTTCCCATATGTTGTAGGATTAATGTAATCATGTTATCTTGTTGTCAATTTGTAAATATTTTCTAGCTCATATGCCTGGTCTTCTTCTCTTATGGGCTCTGTGTATCTGCGACCTTCATCAGAATCCAGAGGTGCAATGACCCTAAGGCCATCACCTTTGAATTTCATTCTTCTTTTATTTAAGTCAACAAGAGTAGAATTATTGAAATCCCAATCAATTCCTAATAGTGAAGGATAAGGACAACTATCATCAACTATCTCAATCACCTCAAAATCCGCAAATGTTCTTACCCTGTCGATGTCCACAAGGACATGATCCAGTCTCCCAAAGGGGCGTACTTCTTGTTGATTAGTCATCCTAAGCCTGATAGGGGAATAAGTTAACTTATTTTTTCCCATCAATGCCCAGGTCTACTTCATCATAACATTGACTTCTAACCCTAAGTCGAGGACCACATAATCTATGTCATAATATCCAATCTGAGCATTAAGGTGTAGTTCCTTATTTTTCCTTCTCTTTCTGGATACTTGATGTACTTCTTTATTCAGCAGAGGAGATATCCTACCTGTATCATACTGTCTTATCAAATTTTGTAGTTCTTATACAACTCTTTCATCCTTAATCAGATTAATGCAACTACATAATAATTCCATAAGCTTGCTTACCTCTTTTCCTTCTCCAGGTGATGTAGACTGATAAAATTCCAAAGGCATTCCACATTCTCTCACTTATGGTTGTTTCTTTGATGAAGAAGGCTGATCTCTTACAAATTCTTTTCTTACCTCTTCAAATGCTTGTTTTTCTTCCCTCAGATCAAACACTTGTGTCTTCTCTACAGCTCTTCTGACCCTTGATTATTCTGTAGTCTTTTCTGGAGTCACCATGTCTTCTCCTGTAAAAACGCCTCCTCTAGTGATAACAATGACTCTAGGATCGTCTCCATGAGGGTCTGCTGAGATTAATTGTACTTGTTGGTTTCCTCTTCGTCTCTCCTGAAGCTTGGCTAACAACACAGGGAAATATTCAATAACATGTTCGAATGAGTTGCAATAGATGCAAGTAGTACAAGGGTTCTGACAGTCCCTTGCCAAATGTCCTAGTTGTGCACAGTTATAACAAATGATCTTACCTTGACCTTGAACCATGCCTCCTCCTCGTCCTCTTCCTCTGAATCCATTGCGAGGGTTGAAGTTTCCTCTTCTTGGAGAGTTAAACTATGTAGCATTTCCTTCCTGATGTACTTCTCCTTGAATTTGATATGTGTCTCTTGACCTTTCATGCAAGAGATCGTAAGCCCTACAATCCTTCTCATCGTGCCCCACAGATTTACAGAATGTGCAGTAGAGGTTTGTAGGTGTCTGGACATATTTTTTCATGTAGTAGCATTCACCAGGGCGATGTCTATTTCTACATACCTCGCACCAGGGTAGAGTAACCTACTTCAAATGGATCAGAGCCCGAGAGGCAAAGTAATCATGAAGTAGGGGACAATGCTCCTTATCGTGGCCTTCTGATTTTCATCTAATACACCAGATATCGTCTATTTTATATTTTCCCTTGTCTTTCTTCATATCTTTGACCTGCAGAGATAAACTAGTTAGCTGACTCAAAATTTAGCTCATACCTGAGTTGGATTCTCCCATAGGGGTTGATTCTAGTTTCATGGTGATATCCAATGCCTCAGCCTATGAAGTGATCTTCTGTTGAATTAGAGGGACTCTGATGTGTGGCAAGAGGGCATCAATGCACCATTATTTATTCTATTCGTCTGGAATCTAAAAACTCAAGTGGCATGTCAAGGTCTTAAACCTATGATCAAACTCCCACATAGGTTCAGCTACTCTCT
>ML785216.1:167999-188426 GCA_009831015.1 Picea engelmannii | reverse complement strand
CACTATATGTTCAAACATCTAAGCCATCTATTCCTCAAGATCTCCAAAGGATCATTGATAAGCATTCCAAAGTATTTGAAGATATTCCCAAAGGTCTTCCACCCACTCGAAATAAAGATCATGAAATTCACCTAATTCCTGGGATTATTCCTCCTAACATCAGACCATACAGATACCCTTACGCCCAGAAGAGTAAAATTGAGTGCATGGTTGATGAAATGTTAGAGGCTGGCATTATTAGACCTAGCCAAAGTTCTTACTCTGCACCAGTGGTAATGGTATTCAAGAAAGATAGCTCATGGCGTATGTCTCCAGATTATAGAGAGCTCAACAAGATCACTATTAAAGATACGTTTCCCATTCTCGTCATTGATGAATTGTTAGATGAACTACATGGAGAAATCTATATCACAAAATTGGATCTCTCTTCAGGGTATCATCAGATCAGAATGAAGGAAGAAGATATCCCAAAAACAACATTATGAATTTTTGGTCATGCCTTTTGGCTATTGGCTCATTACCCCTTAATTGTGCAATATTATATTAGTAATGTTATTTTATTTATGTCGGCTTTAGGCCATTAGTTGTAATTATACCTCCTAGTCTCCTATATATAACAAGGAGACATTTTCATTTTGAATCATCTTGTACTTGAACATTTAAGTGGGGTAAAAGGAGGTTTCCCCCTCGAAGAGGCTTATTATCTGAAATTATCTCTTTTTCAAGGCATTGATTATTTTTTCTGAGGTTTTTCTATGCTATATTGATAATTGGTTCTTAACACTGCTAATCTGGCTATCCACTCATATAGCTCCTTATGAATTCCTCCAAATAAAATCGTGTGTATATAAGTGAAGATATACCTTCCCAACCAATCCTCTGTTGTGAGATTAGGGTTCTTATTCTGAGCCTCAATGAAGTCCTTTTCTTGTTCTTCTATCCACTTCTGAATCTTTGTCTTTGATGGAAACCACCTTGAAATTCCCTCAAGAAGATCTCGGTTCCGACAATGAAACCATTTGTTGGCACAGGGGCAGACCTAGAGTTCAGATCTAACAATGCACCAACAAGCCCTAACAACTATCCCTTTCGGAAACACCTGCGAAGTAGATGCAGTCTTACCCAAAGTAACAATAGGGGGTTGCAGGACATAGGTGTCTACAACCAGAGTAAATGTAAAGTGGATCCAAGGCAACAACATGCAACAATCTAGTTACTCTTTATCTCTCTTAAACCTACTATGCGAGCTATATCTCAGATCTAACACAATGATGCAATATCAGTATAAAAAAAAGTAAAAGAATACATCATCAATCACTCAGAACAATAAGATATACGTGGTTCACCCTCTCCCTAGTGCTACGTCCACAAAACTGCTTTTCTTGATATATTATATGAAAACATATAGTTCTATCTGCGCTCTTAGCTTGCATATCTCTCTTTCTTATCTATCTCCCCTCCCTGGGCACCTAGCTGCATGGTTGATCTTCGCACCCAGCTGAAGATATCTACAATACATAATTCTCTCACACACAACGCTCCTCTCTCGCACAATACACAATAGTATCAACAACAATGATCATCCACAATAATGACAATAACAACCACAAACAACAACAACAACCCATACCAAGTCCTTTATACATTACAATGACAAACGTCTAGGTGTCAAAACCCTAGATACCAAAACCCTAGGTGTCTGAAACCCTAGGTCATCTTGACTCGTACTTCCTGGTCTTCGCCAATCTGTCTTTCCTTCTTTTCTACGAGGTGCTCCAAAGCACTCGTTGGCATCTTCTTCCACTTGTTGAGTTTTCCACAATCCATCTTCCTTGATGATCTGTTATCCTCGATCTCCTCGTTCAACAGATAGCTTTCCCTTACTTTGCTCCTTCTTTTCTTCTTCTTTCACCACTTCGACCCCATATCAGTCAATGTGCCTTCCGCATAGTTCATATTTCGCCTTTATTCCTTAATCTTCGCTTTCTTCCATAACCAAGGGCCAACATAATTTATTTTCTCTTACTCTTCTTACTTGTCTCTATATGTACAATGCTATCAACTTGAAGAGGGATCTGCACTTTGGATTGTGGAGTAGGAGCAACATTCAATTGCAAGTGTGCAGAGGCAATGAACTTCTCCCAATCAATGTTTTTCTTCTTCAAATCCTCCATCAAAATCATTTTAATCAGCCCTACGAGAAAAACACTTGTATCAACTGCCTTGGACCTAGCTTGGACCATGTCAGCCATTTTCCCAATGCTTATAAACAAATATAAATGGAGATTCATTAGGTATTTTCCTGCGAAGTGTAACAAAATTCTAATTTGGTACTGATAAATCATATTGAAACTTCCCTCACAAGTGAAATATATTTTAATCACCCTTAGAATCTTATCAAATCCTTCAACCATGTGGCTCCTAGGAACTCCCTTTGATAGGTTATCTCCCCAACATTCTGGTTTCATAATTATTTAGAGAAGGTTGCATTTACGTTCATGGCCTTAAACCATATTTCACAATTATTTGGTATCTCGGTAGCTTCTTCTATGGTTTCTTCAGATACCTCAAGTTTAGGAGTCCCCACCTTAGTTTTGGTTCCATCAAAATTAAAGGCAAATTCTCTAGCTACCTAAGGGTGCCCCCTCTGCATTTGCTGACAGAAATCGAAACATCCCACTCTTTGGAAGACCTCCCTAATTAGAGGTTCAACAACAAATAGTTGCATGTCATAGGGTTCAATCCTCACAACACCCCCACCCTTATGATCTTTCTTCTGTTGTGGATTATCCATTGACATTATAGGAAGAAAATTAAACCAAAAATTTGAGTGATGCAAGAGGCAAAACAAGAAAACATAGGGTTTAGGGTTTGATGGATAATATATTTCAAAGGCTGGTTCTATCTAAGGATTTAGAGTCTTTCAACCTATTTTACCTCTAGGATTATGAAAGGGAAGTTGATAGTCAGGAAATGAAATAAGATTACACAAGAAAACAGAGATATGAGGAGAAATCTTGCTGCAAAGATTTTGTTCAATACTTCACCCTCACTTTTACAAAATCATCATTACTTTATCAACACAATTCTTTTTGATTTCCAAAATAGATAGACTTGAATTAGAATGGAAATATTGATGGTAACTAGCTAGTACAGGTTCTGAGGTAGGTGAATAACAATGCTAAGTTGTTGCACAAAGTTTGTAGTGCCAAAACAGGGGTATCACAACAGAGTTCACAACATAAGCAACAAAATCCAAATAAGGGATAGGCAAGGTGACCTGACAGCAAGGTTTGTTTAAGATTTAGTAAAACGAGGATGGGATCTCTGCAATTGGTTAAGAATTGTGATAATAGAGGTAAGAGGGATAATTGGAAGCGTGGACCACCAGTTTGCAACAACTAGGAGAAGAAATGATAAAAAACATCCTTTATTGTCTTTCAACAGAGCTTAAAATGATCATGGAGTACCTGAAGGATGAGGCTTGAAAATTGATATTCTTGAGCTTGGACGAATCCACCTGCAACTAGTCTAACCTCCAACTCACTTTCACCAGCCAGTCTTCAACAATTTCTGTAGCGCTTGTCTGAAAACACCAGTTTTTGCAGCGCCGAGCTAGGAGCAATTTGAAATATTGGAAAAACAGTTAGAAAATATTTAAATGATGAAATCCCAAGTTATTTCCTTAAAAACATAAGTTTTGAAAACAAGGAGATAGACTTACAAAGCATCATAAGTGCAATTATGATGATGAGAGAAAATTGTACTTGAGATGCACTGTGAACTGTCTGATATGATGGAAATGTACAAAAATAACCTGATTTGACCTTCTAACGGGTAGAGGGACACAATGGAGGGGTTTTAGTACATCGTGGAAGAGGTGACATGTTAGGGTGATGGTGGAGGTATAAGGATAATGGCTTGTCTAATATTATCATAAATATAAAGATGTAACCAAGGGTAATAAGCCAACATCAACACTAACTTTATTTGTGCTAAGACCTAAGAAGACTATAAGGAAGAGGACAAAAGTAAAAATTACACAACACTAAAGCTAAAAATCAAAAACCTAAAGGATGAATTGACCCAATCAATTCCATGTGATAACACACCCGTTCACCCACATCTATGAATGGAAAAAGTGGTCCCCCTCCTCAGGATCCTTTGGTTCTTTTGGTTTTATTGTTTTGGTAATGAAAGTAGAAGTGGGTTCTGCATCAATTATTTGTCTGAGTTGGGGTTCGACTCTATTTCTTTAAGCCCGAAAACTAATGACCATTTCGAGTGAAATTCATTGGTGTTGTGCCAAGGCATTTTGTGGAATTCGCACCACCTCCCAGTGTCCTTCTTCATCTTCCTATTTCCCTTCTTTTCTTGTGTCTTGGACTGGTTGTCTTGAGTTTGAATATTCTATGAGTTAGGGATGACTTTACCATACTTTGGTTGTTGTGGATTTGTAGACCCAAATTCCCGCTTGATCTACTGCTTAAATTTCTACTCTATTTTGACAACATATCGATAAGTGACTCCTAGTAATGAGATGTCTATAAACTCCATTTCGGTTTGGATGTAGCTATGTAGAGCCCCACGGTATTTTAGAACCAAATGTTTCTCAGATTCTTTGATACCTATATTGGTGCACAATGTATAGAAGGTATTTGTGAACTCCGACACTGTTTGTCCCCTCTCTTGAAGAAGCGTGGTCCATTTCATATACTAGTCATCATAGTTTCACGTGGGGTAATATTGCTCGTTGACCACATCCATAAAAAATACCCAAGTGGGATTGACCCCAAATATTCCAAACTCCTCTATAGAGTTTTTCTCCCATTAAGTTTCTCACCAATGTTTAACATGAGGGAAATCCTTAAGGATCACAAAGGTGATATTTTCTCTGTCAGAAAAATTGTGAACAGAGAAATAAACTTCTAGAAAATTTAACCATTTTTTCAAAGCATCTACATTGATATGACCTTCAAATATAGGAATATCAAAATTAAATTTTACGTTGACTGGGGAAACATCTCCGAAGCAATTGCTTGATGAAGACATGCCTGCTATTGGCAGCAATCATTGAAGGATTTGGGAAAAATTCTCCAACATCTCGTTCCTCTGTTGTGTGAGGGATTCTGCGAGAAACAACTTGATGGGATATTTTTCTCCCACGTCTCTCTTTACTTCTTCCATGGGAGGATTCTTGGGATGGAAAGAGCGGTTGTCCTCAGAGAAACTAGCTCGAGACCCAACTCTCTATAACTTGGCCTCATCGGGGACATGCACTAAGAAATGATAAGGAGTAGCCTACTCTGATACCACTGATCTAGATTATTTTGAGAATGAAATGAAGGTGGAGATATAACAATGAAATATATATAAATATTGCAATAAACACAAATATACAATAATGCACAATTTTTATTAATGAGAGAGATGTACAAAAATTGTAAAATTACAGAGTGAATGACTCACTAGAATGGTGGCAACTTATTTCTGAGAAGAGATGTGATGGATATGCTCATTCACAAGAATATGATGATGTTTAAAATGAGGCTCTAGAGGCCTTTTGAACATAAATAAAATCCAAAACCCTAAACCCAAAAGATGAAATGCCATAAGGTTTGTGGGCCCTGATGGGGGTAGTTGGTACGTCAACTTCCCAAGGGCGTAAATTTTGCATAAGATATTTGTTTGGGGTGCACAATAACTGATTGGAAAGGTTTATACAAGGACTACACATTTTTCTGTCACACTCTATATAAAGCGTATAATGTGACTATGGTGGGCCCAAAACATGTTTTTTAGGGCCTCAAAATGACCCCGAAAGTTTGGGACCCAAAAAGATGTACAAAAATTGCTAAGGTGGAAACCCATGTTTTGAGCCAATGGAATAGGTGGATGGCCACCAATTTATTCCTAGATTAGAATGTGTGTCGAAGACAAATTGGTAGGAAAATTGGAATGAAAAGATAAATGTGCAGACTAGAAGGCATAGGTCAGATGCATTTCACCTGAGAAGAAGGGAAACGCTCAACTATGGATAACTACCATAGATTAAATGAGGCCTAAGAACTAAGGAACTCTGATACCACTATTGGACACATAAGAGTGAGGTGAATTTTTCATTGATGTGATACACATATAAGTACATGATTTATGATGTTTGGATTCATCTTCCAAGATGTCTCTTGGACGCTTGACGATCATTACAATAACTTGACCTTTCACATTCCTTTAAGTGTGTAACCCTAATGGATTACATTTCCAACAAGTAACATGGTATCCCTTGGACATGTAGTTGACATATTCAATACCTCCACTTTTATTTTATAGGTGAATGAAGTCCTAGAGTCTATTTTTGTCCCTCCATTTCCGTATTCATCCATCTCCAAAGCATTGGTGGATATAGGAAGTTTCTCTCCATTTATGGTGATTTCATCTACACCCATGTAATAGGGTCATAATCCTCCCTAAAGAATCAAAGTACATTGAATTGGATTTATCAATAATGAGGAGCCTGATCCTCGATCATGTCTCTGAATACCAAAGATGATTTTATTGTGGTAGTCTCTAAATAGTCCCTTAAGTAGTAAGATAAATTGCCTCCATATAAACTAGTTGTTTGTATTGCAAATGAATAATGGCCTTGACCTAAACCCAACATGATTCTTTATCCAGGATATATCTGGCCTTGGTTATCCAATATGCATCCCATCAAAACATTATTTTCCTTTAATGGATTCCCAAATATGGAGCTCAATGTAATTTTTTGATGGATATAAGGACCTGTGGTGAAAGAGTCATCTAGGTAACTTTGGGTATATTTTCAAGACATTTTAGTCCTAAAAATGCATGATACTATGGGAGAGAGGGAATATAATTCTTTGGATAGGTATGTATGATAAATATGAATATTTATCAGGGTTGAAAGATATGAAACTTTGCTAGGGATTGTAGTTCAACTAGATGAGATTTCTCTCGATGTCTACTATAGGTGTTGAACCTATGCTTATACTGAGAGGGGGGGTGAATCAATATAATATACTTTTACTTTAAATTATCATTCACCAATAATTCATTATATTTAAAATATTAAATGAACGTAAAATCAAATCACAATGCACTGAGTTTAATTTGGAAACCCTTGTGGGAGAAAACCACAAAACTTATCTTTATAAATGTCTGTAAGAACCAACCTACTAGAGACACCAATATATTCAGTTGAGAACCAAATCAACAATATATTGTGTAGGAACCAGCCTACTATAGACACCAATCTCTTCAACTGAGCACCAACTTAGCAATATATTGTGTAGACACCAACCAACTGGAGACACCAATCTCCTCTCTTGAGAACCAATTCAGTAAGACTTGTATAGGAACCAATATAATATCTTCATACATAGAGTATTTTTGACTTCACCTACTTGGTTCATACTTAATTCATTTCACAACATCATCATACCATTAAATTTCATCCTCCAACGCCTCTCCTTGCTTCATACGTCAGAAATAGCTTCAAACCCTAGTCATATTTAGCCTTCAAGCCCTAGAGAACCTCATAGTTGTTAAATTTAGGTAACCTAACACCCAAATATTACTTCCTAGTAAACCCTTGTTGTAATAAAATCATTAAGAAAATTTACTAAATAAAATCATGACTAAGTTTTAACAATCTAAATAATTAAATTAGCGGAATCGCAACAAGCAAACCATACACATTTTCACAAGTAATTTTTGGGGTAAAACCCACTGGAAAATCCCCTAAGGTAAAACCAATAATGTGTTGATTTTATTAATATAAAATATGGGCTCCCATCCTGGGATAATGTCCCAAGTTATGAATAATACAAAACAACAAATATCCTATCTTATCACAATTGGATGCTACTCCTTTTCTTCTTTCCTCAGACCCTTCCCCTGCACACTTGGATGAAATTCCTTCTCCACCCAATCAATGAGATCTCCTATCTCATTTTGTGTGTGTGTCCTCCTCTCACCTAAGATGCCTTTTATAATATTTGGTTTACCCTAAATACAGAAACCTATATCTCCAAAGTGATCAATGGCTATGATTAGATATCACATTCACTTTAAATATAATGTCTAGGATTTAATTTAACTCACTAATTCCAAATACTTAGGCATTTGACTTAAATAAAACTCCATTAATTACAAAAGTACATTCCCTTTAATAATTACTTTATTAATGTGAATCTCCTAAGTCTTGAGAGGCATTAATGATGACTTCCACATGTTAGACACAAAATCGATGTGGAAGTATCTATCTAATGCTAAAAACATCAACACTCCCTCTTAGCAAGGAAGGTACTTCTCGAAAAGCCACCTGGAACTGGTTCTTCCTCTGACACTAGCACAATATCGCACACATAATCCTTCTCACTGGTATCCCTCTAACCCTGCTTGTCGATTGTTCTCTAAACATCGAAAGTCATGGTGTCGATGACACTACATATCAGTGCCATGAAGTTTGGAAACTTCATCAAAGGTCTTCTCTACCTCAATGTTCTCCCTGGAGCCTCATTCTGCTCCTAAGAATCCATCAATGTCATCTCACACCAACTAGGTCTCCTAACATAACTTGAAGGGGATAACTCCTTCCCATTTGAAGGTTGACTCCTCACACTGGAATTATGTGAATTATGCTCACCCTTTGGAGCTTCCTGCTCTTCATCCTCTATCACTGACATCAATTCATGATTCAATATACCCTTGGATTGACCATTTACAAGATTTCCTTTCAACATGGATACCTTTCCTTTTATGAAACCAGTGTTGGCATTTGTGTAAAGGCTTGTTTGGTAGGTGTTGTATTCTTTGTATGTGTGTGTGGGCAGGCATCATATTTGACGACAACATCTGACAAAACCATCACCTATAGATATTTTTGGGCATGTGTATTAGGATATTTACTAAGGGGATACTGAGGGGGGGGATCCCCCCTGTTACACATAGTATTTGAGGCAACACCTCGAAAAAAAGAGTGTTTTTTTCTCTATTTTTAACATTTTTCTAAATTAATCCCGCATTAAGGGATTAGTGTTTTGGTAGCTGCAGAATACCTAAAAATTGTGTATAAATTATATTGTGAATGGTGAAATTAATACAATGAAGATTTTAGATGTGAAACACCAAGGAAGGGTGGTTTTCTCCCTATTAAGGGTTTCCAACGTAAATCTCTATGTACTATATGTGTGAGCCATTGATTAATTCATGTTTTTCTTAGAATATGTATGCATTTATTTACTTCACAGTTTTAAAACTTATGGGGATAGCTCCCTATGAATGCATGAACACTTGTCCATTTTTGAAAAAGATTGCATAACCCTTGTCCTCCAAAGTTGAGACTAAGAGAAAATTCCTTGCCAACTCTAGGACATACAACACAATTGTCACCTCCAGAGAACCTCTCGAATCCAACTAGAACCTAACTATCCCAAATCCCTCTACACCACACTTGGCATGGGTGTGAAGATGCACATGCATATCCAAATATATCTTTAAACAATTTGGTGAACAAATCATATGTCATCATGTGACGAGAATCCCCACTATCCATAAACCAGGAACTACTGAAATTTTTTCCAGAAAGATAAGAGACTAATAAAAACTCCTTCTCAAACTTATCAACAATATCCTTGACTTGAGCTTCTGTAAATGCTACTACCTATTGAGACTTACTCTTCCTCTTCTTCCATTCTATACATTATGAAGCATATTGGTCACTCTCATGGAATGAAAAGCATTTCACTTTACTAATGCCCTTTTTCTTTCTAGACTATGGAGATGACTCTATGCTTTTATTCCCCTTTCTCCTCTTTGCATGAATATAAAGGGACATATTCTCATCATCAAAAACCTATTGGCCTTCTAGATATTCCTCCCAAATATCCTCTTGGATGAAATCATCCCATGACCTATCAAACTTGGGAAGTGTCTCATGTGCCGTGATGCCTTTGATGATTGGGGCCCATGGATAAGAGAAACCATTTAGGGCCATCCTCACCAAGTCCTCATATGAAATTACTTCACTAAAAACTACCAACTGATCACGTACTTGATTGAGCTTGGTGAGATAATTGGTCACTGTATCTAATTTGGTCATATTGGTGTCTCAGATATTTTCTCTCAACACCATCTTCTTGTTTGTATTGATGCTCTGAAATTCGTCATAAATACAAAAATCTCCTTGGATGAATTCTTCTCAACTATGTGAGATATAAAATTATCCTTCACCACATCTAAGATGACCATTCTAGATTTCACGACCTTCAATTCATGGGTGTCTAGGTCCTTTGGATCTGTCAGTGGGGTCACCTTCGCATTATAAAACTCCCATAACCCATTCTCCATAAAAACTAATGTGACTCTCACCTTCCAAGGGATGAAAGTCGATTCACCCTCTATCCTATCCTCAAACCTCAAACTAGCTACGACCATCTCAAAATAAAAATAAAAAAATGGGAACACAAACTGTTGAAAATGTTCCTATTCCTTCATGCACAAAAATGAAGAATTTTGTGCTTCTCCCTTCAATAACAAAACGATCTTTGGATATGTGGATCCCTGCTCTAGACTCGTTGCCCATTTCCAAAACTCTTCTAGTTGCCTAGACATGTTTCTCAAGGTTGTTCACAACCTTTTGTTATTGCTCAAGATTTATCTAGGGATTCTCAAGATTTCCTCTTACTGCTTGGCTACTTCTATGGGCTTCCTGACGGCTCTATTAGGACTACCTGAGGCTTCTTGGTATATTTATGGTATTGTCTACTAGTTGGATGTGTTGGTGGTCCTACTGGCCCTATTGGTGGTTGTTGACCCATGCTCAGTTGCTACTCCAGTGGTGTCCTACTATTTCTATCTCTCTATGGCTCCTCCCATTGCTTTCTATGCCACCCTCATGACTGCTCTCCAACATCATCCACCCATCTCCCTATCCATGTGGATTTGTTCTCTATCAGAGGTTGGTTACCAGTTGTGGATACACGACCTAGCTTCAACCTTTCAATGACTACTCTTCCACCTCTTCCTCGTTGTATTACAATTTTTCGTTAGACCCAAACCTGTAGGATTAATATCCGCCATAATCACCATAGTTAGGATCTAGGGGAGGGGGTTAACCCATGTCACAAAAATCGTGGGAAATGTTGAACCCAATGTCTAATAATCTCCCCCCCAATGCGTTCTGGGAGATTTTTGAAATTGAGGCTTTTTGCTATGATACCATTTGTTGTACTATGATTGTTTTTAGACCAAAACCTACAGTCTTAATCTATGCCACAATCGCCAGAGTTAGGATCTGGGAGAGGGGGTAACCCCTGTTGTGAAACTCATTGGAAGTGTTGAACCCAATGTCCAACATGCCTTGGCTGATGGATCTTTTGCTGCAACTCAACACTTACCAAATGTCCCATAGATTAACAAAACTTTGTATCCCTATCCTTCATCAACTTCACCTCTCTTTGGTGGCTACAACCTTTGCACCTTATCTGCAACAAAAACAAAGCGGTGTATGTCATACGATTAATGTATAGTGTATATGATAGTTGTATGGTTGTATGTTTCCTTCGCTTCTTTTCCCTTTTTAAAATTAATTTATTCACATATCTACAAAAAAAAAATTGTTTCTTCAAAAAATCATGTTCAGTGCACCTGGTTCCTCCTTAGAGTTTAATTTTTGGGTGTTGGGTTGCCGAAATTTAACATGGTATTAAGTAAACCCTTTCTATATTAAACTCATTAAGAAAATTTAATGAATGAAAGCATGATTTATTTTTAACGATCTAAATAATTAAATCAACAAAATCACAACAAGGAAAGCATACACATTTTCACACACAATTTTTTTGGTAAAAACTTGGGGAAAACCAATGCCGTGTTGATTTTATTAATATAAATTTTAGGCTCCCATCCTCGGATAATGGCCCACCTAAGGAATAATACAAAACAACAAAATATCCTAGCTTATCACACCTGGATGCTACTCCATTTCTTCTTTCCTCCGACCCTGCCCCTACATACTTGGATGAAATTCCTTCTCCACCCAATCAATGAAATATCCTATCCCATTTTTTTTGTGTCTCCTCCTCTCACCTAGGATACCTTTTGTAATCTCGAGTTTTCCCTAAATACAAAACCCTAGATCTCCAAAGTGATCAATGGTTGAGATTAGATCTCACCTTCACTTTAGATCTTATGACCAGGATTTAATTTAACTCACTAATGTCGAATACTTAGGTGTTTGACTTAAATTAAACTCCATTAATTACAAAAGTACATTCACTTTAATAATCACTTTATTAAAGTGAATATCCTAAGTCCTAAGAGGCATTACGGATTACTTCCACATGTTATACACAAAATTGATGTTGAAGTACTTGTTCGAAGCTACAAACATCAACAATAAAAACATTCCAAAAATATGATTACATATTGCACCATTGCAACCTCAAAATAACACACTTTGTAGCATCATAGGCCTTATTCCTTTATAACACACCCTTAAAATGAAGGAAAACTCCTCTTGTTGACCTTTAGAACCAAATAATACTCCCTAGCTCCTCTTGCACACCTCATATCTCTTGTATGCACTTGTACCTACTCTTCTTTCTTGGATACTCTTCAAATGCACACATATATCCTGTATTTATAGTGTTTCTGCGTTCACTTATGGGGATGACTTTTAAAACTGACTAGGCCAACCTAACATAATATTTCATATCCCCTCATTCCTATGGAGTTAGAGGGAGTGTCATATATTATTGGAAAGGTATCAGAATTAAATTTTCAACCATATATCCTATGTTCCTGTTTGAGATAGGTCTTTAGAGTAAACATTCATTCAAATATAGGGTATCCAAACTGAGCATCAAAAATCCAAAAAACTATTTCCAACAATCTCCATCTTGCAATGTTTATCTTGGACATATGTAGTATCCCCATGTCTTTGACATCAATGACAACGATGTTTACAACAATCTCCCCCTTTTTCATTGATGGAAACCCTTTGTCAATTCTAAAATACTTGCCCTATTTGAAACTCTCCTCATGTCTACCATTCTTCCTTTGTCTACAACTTCTCCCCCTTTGAAATCAATGGAATAGGGTTTCTCCCCCTAATCGTGTGCTTCCCTTTACTAAAGATATGAGAGGGATATCACTCCCATATAACATTTATCTCCTTTGAATTCATCGAGAACATATACATTTCCTGAGGTTCTATTTGCATTTGCCACTAATCTTCCTTTAGAATGAAATGTGAGGTTGTAACCTTCTTCACACATTTAAATTACACTTAGAAGATTGTGTTTTAACCCTTAAATATACAAGACATTTTGCGTTTTAGTCTTTCCATTATCAAGAATAACAATACATTTTCCAACTATCCTTGCAGAAGCATTATCCCCAAAGGTAAACCTGCCTCCTTTTTCTTCCTTTAGGGTGAGAAATTTGTTTTGATCCCATGTCATGTGTTTTGAACATCCACTGTCAATGCACCATTGGATTCCTTTGTCTTGAGCATACATTTCAAGTCCACATTCTTCCTTCTTAGGTTCTTCTTGATTCCTTTTCCACACCTTTGTGTATTCTTCTCTATGCTTGGTAAGAACATCTCCTTCCATGTTTTTTTTAGGAGACTTTATTATTTTGTGATTCGGATTTATGAGAGGAACGAAAGGAATAATATATTGAATACAATAGCATAGAGATATAGAGAACAACAACAGATATCCAGTGAACAATAACTTATTTTGAATAGATAAAATAGGCTAAATCTATAAAACTGTAGAACTGGAAACAACTTTCTCAAATGGTGGTAGCTATCTCTGAGAAGAGATGTGGTTTTTACATGCATTTGTATGAGAATAATGATTACAATGAGGCTCCAAAGGAATTTTTAACATCACTCATGAATGCCAAAACACTATACATCCAAAAACCTAACCCTAGGAGATGAAACGAAAAAAATTATGTGGGTCTGATGGGTACGTTGGTACCTCAACTTCCCGGGGTCGTAACGTTTTCATACGACCTCCATTTGAGGCGTGTGACAACCAGTTGGAAAGGTATTTTCAAGAACTACACATTATGTTGTCAAAATCTAACTCTGTCTATAGTTTGACTGTGGAAATCCAAAAAAATTGTTTAGGACCTCAAAATGGCCCTAGAAGTACAAAAATATGTACTGACATGAAAATTCAAAATAAGCCAGTTGGAATAGGTGGGAAACCAACAATATCCACCTGAATGTTGTGTAGGGGTTTAGAAAAACCTTGGAAGTGAAGAACCCACAATTACAAAGAAATTTCATCATTACAGAGAAGCATGTTAAACTAAAAACTTTCAAGATGAGCCAGTTGGAATAGGTGGGTGGCCACCAATATCCCCCTGGATCACACCTCCCCCCTTAGGAATAAATGGTCTCCATTGTGTTGAGTTCCCCCATCAGGTGAGGAAATTTCTAATGAATTTTTCCCCAGGTGAGAAATTTTCCTTGGTGCAAGAGTTTCCCTGCCTTGAAAACCCGATAACGATGGATCCTCTACTGGTGAGTGCCCTTGACCTGTGTCCATTATCTGATCAGTGGATGCATGTTATATGCAGTTAGGGTTGCACTCTATTGGTGTCAACTATTCTGCTATCTCTAAGGTGTCCAATAATGGTGGAAAATGTGGTCGAAGTAGGTCCACATTGGACACTAGGTGCAAGCAAAGGAAGGGAGGAGTGTTGAGATCAAAATAATTGTCACCCACATCCTTGGTGATAGTGCAAGTCCCATCTAAAAGTGAATGGATCTTCCGATGGGGCCCTATAAGGCACTCTTTTTGAAAATATAACCAAACCTTATCTCCAACCTGAAACTTATGCGGTACCTGGTGTTGATCATGGCGTTTCTTATACTTAGCATTGGATTTATGCAAAATATCATGGACCTGTTGGTGGATGTGTTGAATCCTCTCAATGAATTTGGTGGCTTTGTCGGCCTCAGATTGAGCATGGGAATATTTTTCCTGTGTGGTTGCAAGAGGTAGTGCAACATCAATGGGACCCAAGGGTTGAAATCCCAACCCCACCTGAAATGGGTTATGTCTAGTGGAGCTATGGAGAGCCTTTTTGTAGTTGTTTTGAACATAGGGAAGACTATCATCCCATGTACGTGTATTCTTAGAGTTATACATGTGCAGGATGTTCACAATCATCTAATTGGTGAATTTTGTTTGGCCATCATTTTGGGGGTGGAAGGCAGTGGATTTATTGATATTGGTCTCCAACAGTTACCAGAGACTCGACCAAAATGTGTTGAGGAACCTATTGTCCTAATCTGAGATGATGGTATGTGGTATCCCAAAATGTATCCACACTCGTTCAAAAAAGAGCTTGGCAATATTTTCCGCTCTGATGATCTTCTTGTAGGCTGTGAGAATGGCCATCTTCAAAAACCGATCAACCACCACAAATACACAATCATTTCCTTGCTTGGTGGCTGGAAGGACAAACATGTAATCCATCGAGATGGATTCCCAATTCCTCTTGGGAGTAGGAAGATGGGTGTATAATCCTTGCTTCTTGATAGATGGATTGAAAATGGAACATGCAGTGAAATATCTAATCTACTTGCTGATGTCTTGTCGAAGTTTTGGCCAATAAAAATGTTTCTGTATAAAAAACACAATTTTCTCCATGCAAAAATGTTCTTCCATTCGACTGTATTGAGTCTCCCAAATAAGCTTCCGCGCTCGCTTGCGGGAACACAGAGGTGGCCCAGATGGCATAACATTCCATCCTGAATGTGAAAATTGGTGACATCCGTGCCTGTACCTAAGAGATGATAGGTGGTGGCAAAGTGAAGGTAACACTGATAAAGTTGGGGCCACTCATATGCCTCATTCCCATAAAAATGGAGCATGGTGGTGAGTGTAGCAATGAGAGGTCGACTGAGGCAGTCAACAACATGATTTGTGCTCCATGTCTTATACTTGATGTTGATATGGAATTGTTGCAGGTATGTGGGCCACTTTTGATGGTGGTCGTTCTACAAATTCCCCTATGTCTATATGAACTACAGAGGCTTGTGATCAATGTGTATGATTTTCTCCTTTCCCAAAATGTAATGTTTCCATTCACGATAGGCTTTCACAATGGAATACATTTCCTTGTCATAGGTGGGGTATTTATGGACAATATTTGAGAGTGTCTCACTATGGTATGCTACCAGATGACCATGTTGAGTGAGAACTGTGCCTACAACACAATAAGAGGAATTAGTATCAATCTCGAATGATTGTTGCAGATTAGGTAAGTGGAGAAATGGAGTTGAGCACAAGTGATGCTTCATATCATCAAATGCTCATTTTGTTTCCTTCCCCCATGAAAAATTTTCCTTGCCACCACCCTTGGTCACTTGGCTAAGGGCCCATGCAATATGGGAGAATCCCAACATGAACCTTCGGTAGAATTTGGAAAGTCCCAAGAAGCCTTGAAGCTCGATTAGTGTGGTCGGGGCTGGCTAGTCATGGATGACTTGGATCTTAGCTGGATCCACATGTACCCCATGCTCATCAACAACATCATACCCAGCCATATTGATGGTTCTTATAATTATCCATTGAAGTTGTGCAAGGTCAATATAGGAACTACAAAGCAACCTAAGATAGCTATGGTAGGAGATTACTAGGATGAGAAAACAAGCCAAGAAATACATAGCCTGTTGCGGGAGTATGAGGACTTGTTCCCAAAGACATTTTCAAAGATAAAAGGGATTAAAGGAGCTATGGGAAAGATGAAAATTTAACTAAAACTAGGATCAAAGCCTGTAAGGATAGACCATATTTCCTTAACCCCAGAGTAAAAGAGAAGGTTCAGAGGGAAATAGACAAGATGCTAGAAGTTGGACTCATTTTTTCAATAGAAGAAGCAGAATGGGTTAGCCCAATAGTCATCCAGAGAAAGAAAGGCACATAGGACATTAGGGTGTTTGTAGACTACAGAAGCCTTAAATCTACCTATGTGCATGGCCCTTTCCCAACTCCTTTTACTGATGAGGTGCTAGAATAGGTTGCGGGGAAAGAATTTTACTCATTTATAGATGGATTTTCGGGGTATCATCAAGTAAGGATTGCTGAAGAAGACAAAAACAAGACCACATTCATAACAAAATGGGGGTCATTTTCATACAATGTGATTCCCTTTGGCCTAAAGAACGCCCCTGCAGGTTTTTCACGGATTGTAATAACAACTTTCAGAGAATTTATTCACAAGTTTATAGAAGTTTATATGGATGATTGGATGGTATACAATCTTCTCAAGGAACATGTAGCACTACTACGTCTGATGTTTGACAAATGTGGAGAATTACATATATCATTGAATCTCAGAAAGTGTATCTTTTGTGTGCCACATAGAAATTTGTTAGTCCACATAGTATGCCAAGAAGGAGTATTGGTAGACCTAACCAAAGTTACGGTTATTGTGAACATTCCTCCACCTACGAGCGCTAAGCAGTTGCATTTCACGCTGTGCACACATGGTACTATTGCAGGTTTATCAGAAGATATGCAAACATTACTGCACCTCTGGAGAATCTACTAAAGAAGTCAGAAGTGTTCCAGTGGACCCTAGAGTGTGATAAGGCATTTGATATCCTGAAGGAAAATCTCATCATAACACCTATTCTGATATTTCTGAACTAGGAAAAATGAATTTCATGTGCACATAGACGCATCGTGTATTTCCCTGGGAGCCATCTTAGCACATCCAGAAGATAGAGCCATGGATCATCCTATCTATTTTTCTAGGAGGAAATTGTTGCAAGATGAGGGAAACTATACGACCACAGAAAGGGAGGGTTTAGCTATGATTTATGCTCTATAGAATTTTATACATTATTTGTTAGGCTCTCATTTTAAGTTCTTTACTGATCATTCTGCATTAAAATATCTAGTTAACAACCCTGTTTTGGAAGGAAGAATTTGTCGATGGTTGTTATTGTTTCAGGAATTTTCATTTGAGGTGATTGTTGGCCCTTGGTTATGGAAATAAGTGAAGAACAAGGAAGAAAAGGAAAAATGTGAAGTGTGCAGAAGATACAATGACTATTACTGGGTCAAAGTGAGAAAAGAGCAGAAAAGGCAGAGAGAAGTCCAAGAAATAAAGTCATTGGACAAGGAGATCGAGGATGACAGATCAACAAGAAAGAAGGACCGTGGACAAATCAGCAAGAAGAAAAATCCACCATTAGATGCTTTGGAGCACCGCACGATAAGGAAGGAAAGTCAGGCCGGCGAAGCCCTGAAAACATGGGTCAAGTTGACCTAGGGTTTTAGACACCTAGGGTTTTGGTATCTAGGGTTTTGACACCTAGGTTTCGGCCTAAGGATTTTGGTGAGTGATTGTAATGTATAAATAAGAACCTACATGAAGGAAGGAAGTTTGATCTAGTAGTTTTCATTGTTGTTACTATTGTTATTGTGTGATTGAGTGAGTAATATCGAGTGAGATGGAAGTGTTGAGTAAGAGAGCCTTCTGTATTATAAGATCTTCAATTGGGTGCGGAGATCAATCCTATAGCTAGGTGCACAAGAAGAGGAGAGATAGAGAGAATAAGAAAGATGATATTCTAGCTAAAAGCGCAGACAATAATTGTATGCTTTATCTTAATACATTATAAAGCATAGTTTTGTGGACTTAGCCCTAGAGAGAGGGTGAACCACGTATATTTTTTGTTATGTGTGATTGATGCTCTATTCTTTTCATTTGATACATTGTTATTTCATTACTGTGATAGATATGATAAGATGTGTGGGATAGATCTAAGTTGATAAGTGATATATGCATGTTGTATTTTTCTAGTGTTGGATCCACTTGATCATTCCCTTGGTTGTAGACACCTCTATCCTGCAACCCCCCCATAGCTGCTTCAGGTGAGACTGCATCTTCTTCACAGGTGTAGCTAAAAGGGCCAGTAGTTAGGGATTGTTGGTGTGCTCTTGGATATGAACCCTGGGTCTGCCCTTGTGCCGACAAATGGTTTCGTTGCCAGGAAAAGAATATTCTTGAGGGAATGTCAAGGTGGTTCCCATCAAATATAGAGATTTAGAAATGGATAGAGGATCAAGAAAAAGACTTTGTTGAAGACCAGAACAAGAACCCTAATATTAGTATAGAGGATTGGTTGGAGAGATATATCTTTACTGATATACATGAGATTTTCTTCAAAGAAATCCATCAGGAGCTATATGAGTGGTTATCTAGGTTAGAAGATACCTAGTTTGAGATTAGATTTAGACCTCCTGTGGTTTGGACATCGGCGTTGATCAAGAAGGTCAAGAGATTTGACAATGCCGTGTCAAGAGTAGTAGATCACTGGTTTGATAGCACCATTGGAGGGTACATCACCGAGTTTGTTGTTGGCAGAGTAGAGTCATATAGCCAAGCTGAGAGATATTTTTTCAAGGGACCCAGAGGAAATTTTTTTGAATGTTTATTTTAATCATTTAATTTATTTTACCGTATTTGATAATTATTAATTTTTATGATTTCTTTTATGCTTCATGAAGGCCGCAATCATCATGAAGGTATTAATAATGGGATTCCACGAGGAATCAAATCTTATCCCACTCAATTCATGAGGTTGCCCTACTATGAGGAGCTAAAAATTGCTCATTTGTTTGATACAATGCATATCAGGAAGAATGTGACTGAAACGTTATGGAGAATCATAGATGGTAGGAGGGACAAAGAAAAAATTGTCAAAATTTGTACTGACATTCAGAAAGCCAATCATGCAATGTGAAGTGTGATCCGATATTCAAATAGATCAGATGGAGTACTAGACCAAAATAACCTTGCATGGTTATTAACAGAGCAACAAAGAAATGATATAAAAAAGGTCATTCAAAGAATTAAATTTCCCACGGGTTTTGCTTCAAACATAAAAAATATGTTAACGAAGAAAGGTAATTTTGGTGGGGTAAAAACAGATGATTGGCATACCTTCATTAAGGTAATAATTTTGGTATACATATTTATATATATTGGCCTTATAGATCTTTTATTTATTTTTTATTTTTGTTTGTCTACTTTGGTCAAAACAAATAATGATTCATTTTGATGTTACAGTATGTTCTAGCATTATCTCTCCCAAACGACTTTGACAACAACGTCAAACAAGTTATATATGATCTTGGAAAATACATGAGGTAAGACGTAGTTCTGATTTATATGCAAAATGTTCTTTCAAATTATTGTTGTACTTAATGACACGTGCTTTACTTGTAATGTAATGTAATATATTGTATTATGTTCTTATGTTGAAACATGTTATTTTCTTGTGTCACGATCTCATGTAGATGGTTGTCATTGAAAGAAATCCATGAAGATGATATAAAGTATTGGAAGAGAGAAATTCCT
>ML785216.1:111503-126920 GCA_009831015.1 Picea engelmannii | reverse complement strand
CACTCAACACAAGTTTTGAGCTAGGCACCAAAGTCTGAAAGCACACAAGACCAAGCATCAAGTCTCTGAAGGAGCCCACGGGTCAGATAACACATGGTATCAGAAGCCCACAACGCAAGAACCAAGCCCGCAGACCATGCACCAAGCCATGGGAAGGAGGAAAAGGAACCAAGCCGCAGACCATGCACCAAGCCACGGGGAGGAGGCGCAGGAACCAAGCCCGTAGACCATGCACCAAGCCACGAGGAGGATGCGCAGGAACCAAGCCCGCAGACCATGCGACAAGCCAGGGGGAGGATCCCACAAGCCAAAAACAACCCACAATGCAAAACTCACGCGCCCAACGTGCCAGCGCCAATACACAACAACAAATCAGTGCCCAAGACCAAGCACCACGGCCAAAGGCAGGAACCCCACACTGTACAGAGAAGAAAGAAACATGTTTTGGTCCCAACAATCTACCCGAGCTCGAGTCTAGAGGTCCAAGTGTTCAACAATGGAAATGCAACCATTCATAGCATATATCAAGCACCAGAGGAACCAAGAGCTGAGTTTAAGTGTAAGCACCAAACACAGGCCAGGAGGAGGGATCCTGCAAGGAGATAAAACCCATGTACAACGCATCAGTGCAAGATAATGCTCAAACCACGCGTAAAGCCACACAGAGGAGGAGCCCATGGGGACAAGGTGAGGTGCGCTATGCACCAGCACACAAAAAAACAATGCCAATGCCAGCATCAAACACACATAGTGCAATACAAAAAACAATCCAACACCCTTGAGCCAGCACCGAACACTGGACTGTAAGTATTTCAACACAAGTTCAAACACACAATACACACAATACATAAAATTCCATGCAATATCATACAACAAACAAGTCGACGCCCAAGTCAAATGCCAAGACACCGAGGAATAGAGGGAACGCGCCACTGTGCTCGACACACCCTCCATTCCTGGAAGTCATGGATATGAGGTTTGACCGAGCAGAGGGATGGCCATGGTCACCGACCTCATCCTTCACCTCTGCAGAGCATTTGATGAAAAAAAAAAAACAAGAATGAAAAGGGTCAAGTGAGGCTAGGGTTCGAGGAGATAAAGGTGAGAATAATTTAGGGTTGAGGATGAGAGCCCTGAGAAGGAGGGAACATGGACCTCATGCACCCACGATGCCCGAATTCAAATAAAAAAGGAAACTTTTGTTTATTTTTTTCTAATTTCTTTTAAAATTTCTCTTATTTAATACTTTTTTTTTATTTTTAATTAACTCTTTTTAAAATTTCTTTTAAATTACATTTTTTTTTATTATAGATCGTATAAAATTTGTTAAAAAAAAATGTTAATTATAAAAAAAAATAATAACTATATAATAATAATAAGGTTATAATATATATATATATAATAAGCTTGGAGTCCATGGGTTTTGAACCCATGACCACCCACCAAGCCCAAGCCTTAAGAAATGATCAAACACCAACGCACCACACATATCGCTTTTACAAAATAAATTCATATATAAATAAATTAATAGTAACAAAGTACTATCCTGAAGTATAATCTCCAATTATCCAAGTTAACCAAGCACTGAGTTCCATGCCCACAACCATCGAGCCAAGCGCCAAGCCCTTCCATTCCATTCCACAAGCCAAAGCCAAGCACCAAGCCCGCAAGGGAGTATATTGTGCATAACGTATTAACATTATAAAATTTTAATGTTAATAATGGGTTTAAAACCTATGATTATTAATCATATATATTTCCCTATGATTAATGAATGTAATAGTGTAACTTTGTAATTTATAAAGGTTAAAAGTCATTGTAGAGTAGCGGGAGTTTGATGCATGTTATGGGGAATAGTCAAGGTAGAATAGGGGTATAATAGAAAGCACCATATAAGGGATCTGATGCACTGTGGTGAGTGTGGTACAATGCTAGCGTAACTACCAGGCGAGAGGGTCAATATTTTTCTTAGGTGAAGACATCAAGTTTAGATTCTTTAACCCTAACCTAGCCACCTCCCCTAAAGAGAGTAATGTTTGTTTACAGACAAGTAAAAAAAAAAAACTTACGCCTAACCCTGTTTGCTAGTTTAAGTTGCGCAAATGTGAAATGTCCTTGAACTCACACTGACAACTTTGGTTGATGTAGGTTAAATTACATAGGATGGTTAGCACTCGAGGAAATCGAGGCAGAGGGGCATCGTCGCAGGGACCGCCAGCACCGCCACAACCATCGCCTGAACTAGCTCTCATACTGCGCTCTTTGGATGCCATAAATGAGACTTTAAAAGGACGTCAACCAGTAGGGATCGAAGTGGATCCACCACCATCTAGAATGGGTAATCGATAAGCATCGAGGTATTAAGGGGGAGGAACTCCACCCGAAGTCATCACTAGAGAACTGCAGAAGATCAAACTTCCATATTTTGTCGGGGGTCGTGCCAGTGAACGTGCCGAGGCACGGTTGGAAGGCATGACAAGGTGTTTTTCCTTAAGAGACTATGCATCCACTGCAAAGGCGAATATAGCAATTTTTCAGTTGAGAGACAATGCCATGAACTAGTGGGGCAACCTGGAAAGGAAACTACATCTTACCCCAGACACCATATCTTGGGAAATTTTCGAGGAGAGGTTCTGAAGGAAATATTTGCCAGCTTACTACGAGGAACAACAGGTAGGAGCATTTCATGCTCTAGTATAGGGAAAGAGAACCGTAGAAGAATATGAGATCAGGTTTATGGAATTGGTCAAATATGTTTCATACATGGATAATGACCAACGATAGGCAGAATGCTTCGTCTATGGGCTAAACCCTAAGATAAGGGCTATGGTGCGGATGTGGAAACTGTCTTCAGTAGAGAAATCTATGGAAAATGCACGTTATGCGGAGGAACACATGAACTTAATCGGAGGTACGAGACCAACCTTTCCACATCATCCTAGATTTGTGGGGAAGGCCCCTAGGACATTTCCCAGGGGAGGGGGCTCAAGGCCACCTCTATACGGTAATAGAGTCGCACCAAGGACAGTAGCCACATGGATTTCAATGGAAGCAAGTGTAGCATCTCATTCATCACCAATGACGCAGGCAGGTTCACGACCATCTCAGGGAGTAGCTAGTAGGTGCAGGGGTTCTAGGGGAAGGAACTCATTTCAGAGATAGTCACAGAACAATGCGCAGGTTCAATCCCATGTTACCTATTGGGGATGCAGAGGACCCCATTACCAGCGTGACTGCCCAGAGTTACAATCAGGATTTGTGCATAGAGAAGGAAAGGCCCCAATGGGAAGAGCAAGTAGCAACCACCACATTTACGGAGCGGTTAATAATCACCGGGAAAAACATCAATCCACGGTGATGGAGTCATCAGGTATGCTAAATCATATCAATGTTAAGATTTTATTTGATTCTGGTGCTACATATAGTTTCATTTTTCCATATGCATTAGAAAAGAGTGGGTTGGCAGCCTACGAGAATGATGACTTTAATCAAGTCGAGATGGCTTCGGGGGGAAAACAAGCGGTAGGACCTAGCGTCAATAATTGTATAGTAGACCTGGGAGTGTGTACTACCAGGTTGAAGGTATAGTTCACTACTCTCGGGGGGTATGACCTAATCATTGGAATGGATTGGTTAGAAGCTCATCGAGCTTTGGTAGATTGTTTTGAAAAAAGGGTGCTTTGTGTCAATGATGAAGGAATAACAGTAGAGATCTAGGGTGTACAGAGAAAGGTGTCATTACGCTTTATCTCAACTATGAAGGTTAAGCGATGCTTGAGGAAAGGGTGTCGACTATATGTAGTGGAAGCAGTAAATGAAAGGAAGGCCCCTCCTTGGATCAGTACCTGGTATTTTCATAATTTAAGGATGTTTTTTCGAACGAGTTACCAGGGTTACCTCCTAAGAGGGAGCTTGATTTTACTATTGATCTAAAACCTGGTGTAGAACCAATTTCCAAGACTCCGTATCGGATGACAGCATCGAAAATTTGTGAGTTGCAAATGCAGTTGAAGGAGTTACTCGACTTAGGGCTAATAAGGCCCAGTGTCTCACCTTGGGGTGCACTAGTAATCTTTGTGAAGAAGAAGGATGGTTCCTTACGACTGTGTATAGATTACAGGGACTTGAACCATTCTATAGTGAAAAATAGGTACCCAATGCCATGAATAGATGACCTCTTCGATCGGATGAAAGGATCAACGGTATTCTCAAAGATTGATTTGCGATCAGGGTATCACCAGTTAAGGATTAAGGAAGGCGATATCCCAAAATCTACCTTTTGAACTCGGTTTGGACATTATGAGTTTGTCATAGTACCATTCGGATTGACCAATGCACCATCAGTATTCATGAGCCTCATGAACGGAGTATTCCGGAAGTACTTAGACCGTTTTGTACAAGTCTTTCTTGATGACATCCTCATCTGTTCCAAGACCGAAAGAGAACATGAGGAACACTTACGAATGGTGTTGTCTTGCCTTAGAGAGAACAAATTGTATGGGAATTTTTTGAAGTGTTCCTTCTTCCAGAGAGAAATCCACTATTTAGGTCATATCATTTCTGGTGAAGGAATCTCTATGGACCTAGAAAAGGTAAAGGCCATTATGGAGTGGCCAGTGTCGAAAAATTCCCATGAGGTGAGAAGCTTCATGGGGCTAGCAGGTTATTATCAAAGATTTGTGGAAGGATTCTCAAAAATAGCGAAACCCATCACCACTTTCCAGCGCAAGGGGGTTAGGTATGAATGGACAGAAGAATGTGATAGTTCATTCATCAAACTTAAGAGGCTACTAACTAGAGCGCCAATTCTACGAGTGTCGGATATGGAAAAGGACTTCACAGTCTACACGGATGCCTCGAAGCAAGGGTTGGGGGCCGTGCTAATATAGGATGGAGGAGTGATAGCTTATGCGTCAAGGAAGTTGAATAAACACGAAGAGATTTATGATACTCATGATTTAGAGTTGGCAGTTGTAATGCTAGCTCTGAAACTTTGGAGGCACTATCTTGTGGGGCGAAACTTTGAGCTCAAAACGGACCATCAAATTTTAAAACATCTCTTCACTCAAAGGGATATGAATGCCAGGAAAAGGCAATGGAGTGAGTTTATGAGTGAGTATGATTTTGGTATTTCATACATCAGGGGAAAGGAAAATGTGGTTGTAGATGCCTTGAGTAGGATACCAAGTGTCTTCTCCTTGGTACCCTTAAGAGTCAATCTGAGGGAACGTGTGTTGATGCAACTCCAAGGAGATAGTTGGTATTTAAAGGTTACTTCAAACCTCCAGAGTGGGAGGCAATTAGATCCAAAGTATGAAGGATATAGTCTGGAAGAAGACGGACTGTTAAGATATCGGGGAAGGATGTACATCCATGAAAATGGGGATATTTGAAGCATCATACTGAAGGAAGCCCATAGAGCACTTTATTGTGCGCATCCAGGTGTGAAGAAGATGTATGCAGACATGAGGAATCTTTTCTTCTGGGTAGGCATGAAGCGCGATGTAGTCCATTTCATCGCCAAATGCCTAGAGTGTCAACAACTGAAAGCCGACCACCATCACCCAATAGGCCTCCTACAACCACATGATGTTCCTATGTCCAAGTGGGAAGTCATTTCTATGGATTTTGTTGTGGGGTTTCCGCTCACATCTCATAGACACAATGTGGCGCAACCCTCCCCATTCCTTGGAGAACGATTTCTCTAACCAGGACCTCTTTCTTCTTCACTGGCCCGAAGAATTGAAATTTCTCTTCAAATCCCGTATTGGGAACTTTGTTACCCACAGGGTACTCTGCACTGATCTCCCTTCACAATCAGGAAATCGGACTTCGTGAGTTCGTGAGTCTTATGGTCGCGGATTTCTTGCCTCTCAACTCCCTGGGACCCGATGTGTCGATTCTCCGATGACACCTGTTCTCGCTACTAGGATGCTTGGGACCCACACACACCTGTGGAAATCGGGAAATCGCTGATCGGGGATTCATGATTTCCATAGCCCTGTTTCATAGGACCTCCCAAGCCCCGAACCCCGATATGCGATGCCACCTGTCAATACTCCACGCTATCACTGTGGGACACGTCGCAATTCAGGATTTCGCTAATCCTCCGCAATTCTTTCGACGCCAAAAGTTCCGAAGTGCCGAATCCCGACCTCCCGGGATCTCACGCCACGTGTCCCTGTCGTGATTAACGACTCCAACGACTTCGGGAAATCGTGAATCGCGATTTCAGTGAGTGTAAAACTCGTACCTCTGGGAAACCCGATATGCCGAGTCTCGATGGCCCCTTGTTCTTTCTGCGCTTAAGAGTTAATTCCCTCGCAACCTTCTCCAGATATGATGGTCAACGGAATTTCACGATTCTCCTTTGCGAACTCTGGCCGTTGATTCTCCTCCTCGAGGATTTCTTCCGCTTCAAAGTTCTCCCAGTTCGAGCCTCACCTGGGTCCTTCTCCCAGGAATCACGAAGGAACTATCCCTCCTAAGCTTTGACAACTCTGATTCCCTCAGAGACTTTGCGCACACGCTTGTGCTCGACCTCAACAACTCCTTGAAATGTTGAGTCTTTCAGACTCTGTGCGCTTCAGGCAACAACAGCCTATGCCTCCCTTTACTCAAACTAGCGGCTGAAACTTCAAGTTCAACCTGCACTTCTTCTGCACGGCTCGAAAAACCCAATTCATCTTCTGGGCAGATGAGAATAAGAGTTTATCTGTTTAGCCTCATCAACGCACTCTATGCAGATGAATTCAACTGCACTCTATGCAGGAATCTCCTGGCTCAAATAGAGAAACAATTGAAACTCATTCTCTTTTATCACAGACTTCAGTTAAACCTATGAAATCACATGCACAACATATTCAAGAGAAAATGCATACAAGAAAGCAAACAT
Source organism: Picea engelmannii (assembly GCA_009831015.1). Classification (NCBI taxonomy): domain Eukaryota; kingdom Viridiplantae; phylum Streptophyta; class Pinopsida; order Pinales; family Pinaceae; genus Picea; species Picea engelmannii. The sequence goes on along the minus strand of ML785216.1, from coordinate 120,025 downwards.
CCATGAACATAATATCAACACAGAGAAACAACAAAAACCATGGAGTTGAATCAAAGACTCTTTTCTATTAATTCAATCTGTACATGGGTGTTCTTCACAGGTTCTCTGCTTGCTCTACCCTTCTCTTCTGAATGATTCCATCCTAATACAATGTACAAAGGAGGGTGCCTATAATCCATTTGCCCTCTCGAATTCTACAACTATCAAATCTACAATTAATTCCTATCTAACATCATTAAATCTATTAAATGCCTTCCTATCTACTAAGGACGAGATCTTAAAGGCTCATGGTCCATTTACAATATACAAAGTGCGCTTCATCACATCAATACATTAATGTCTTGCGCAACAGTTTTAAGGTGTTTCAAAATTTTGGTGCTGGCGCTGTCCAGCTGTCTTTTCTGCTCGATGTGCTGGCTCGCTTGATGAGTGAGCGATGCTCCTGCATCATACTCCTCGGCTTGAAAATTTTCATGGGCTCCTGTCCATGAGCTCCTGCACGGTGTGCCCATGCTTCTGTAAAACTGCCTCAGTCTCCCAGCTGGCATCTTCCACTGGGTGGTTCTTCCATTTCACCAGGTACTCAAAATACTGCTTTCCCCTGGTCTTCCTTCCCACTCGCTTGTCTAATATGTACTCCATCTGTGGATTTTCTGTTGTCAGCATCTGCTTCTGCCACTGGATCACTGGTTCCTCAGTCCCAGTTTCTTCTTCTCCAGCCCTATATGGGTACAAATCCGAAACGTTAAAAATCTGAGATATACCGATGCCATCCGGCAACTCAAGCTCATATGCGTTCTCCGTGAATTTCCTCAGGACTCTGCACGGCCCGATTTTCTTCATTTTGAGTTTATTGTATGTTCCTCTCAGGAACCTTTCTTTCCACAAGTGTGCCAGAACCATGTCTCCAACTTCAAACTGAAGTTGTCTCTTTCGTTGATCGGTTCTGCGCTTATACTCTTGATTTGATTTCATCAGTCGCTGCTTCACCTGGCTGTGAAGTTCCTGCATCGCCTCAGCGAAATCTTCTGCACTAGCACTACTAGTCCCAGCCTGTTCTGACTCCCTGAGCTCAGATACTCCCCTTGGCTGTGTCCCATATAAAATCTGGAATGGACTTTTTCCTGTGCTCCGATTCACAGAATCATTATACGCAAATTCTGCCTGTGGTAATATCTGGTCCCAACTGCTATGGTGCTCTATCACCAAGCTTCTCAACAGATCAACCAGAATTCTGTTGACTACTTCTGTCTGCCCATCCGTCTGAGGATGGTAAGCTAAACTAAATGCCAAATTAGTCCCCAGCTTCTTCCATAGCGTCCTCCAAAAATGACCTATGAATTTGGTATCCCTGTCCGAGACTATGCTTCTCGGCAATCCATGAAGTATGACAACCTCTTTGAAAAACAAGTTTGCGATGTGGTTCGCATCGCTGGTCTTCTGACACGGAATGAAATGTGCCATCTTCGAAAACCTGTCTACCACCACAAATATGGAATCAACTCCCCTCTGCGTCCTTGGCAGTCCTAACACAAAATCCATGCTAATTGCCTCCCATGGTCTCTCGGGTATGGGCAATGGCTGATAAAACCCTGCATTCTACTTTCTCCCTTTCGAATGCTGACAAATCCTGCATCTGTCAAAAAATATTTTAACATCTGCTCGCATGCCTGGCCAAAAATATGATTCTCTCAACTTGGCGAATGTTTTGTCACGACCAAAGTGCCCTGCTAATCCACCACTATGTTTTTCCTTCACTAAATTCTCCCTCATGGAGAAATTCAGAATGCACAGTTGATTGCCCCGAAATAGCAATCCCTCCTGGATCATGAAATCTATCCAAGGACTTTGATCCCTGAGAACTGGATTCTCAGCTGCTTCGTACACTTCTCCGAAGTCTGCATCACCTGCATACATATCCTTTAGATTTTCAAAGCCCAACGTCTTGACTCGGAACTCCTGCAACAACAAACATTTCCTGCTCAAAGCATCAGCCACTTTGTTAGCAGTCCCCGAAATGTGTTTGATCACAAACGTAAAATTTTGCATGTACTCTACCCATTTTGCATGCTTCTGGTTTAACTTCTCCTATTAGCTTACAAACTGCAATGCATGATTATCACTGTACAATACAAATTCCTTGGGTATCAAGTAATGCCTCCACTTTTTCAATGCCTGTATAATGGCATAAAACTCCTTATCATATGTGGAGTATTTCAGCTTTGCTTCATCCAGCTTCTCGCTGAAATATGCCACTGGCCTGCCATCCTAACTCAAGACCCCTCCTACGGCATATCCGCTTGCATCACATTTCACTTGGAATGTCTTCTGGAAATCAGGCAACACCAGGATTGGTTGCTCTGTTATCTTCCGCTTCAACAGATTGAAGCTCCTCTCAGCCTCTGCTGTCAAGTGAAAAACTTTATGTCGTTTTTTCACGGTGTCCATCATTGCTGCGCTAATTCCACTGAAATTCCTGATGAATTTTCTGTAGAAACTAGCCAATCCATGGAAACTTCTCACCTCGAAAACATTTCTTGGTGATGGCCAATTTTTTATCACTTCCACCTTCTCAGGATCCATCTTCAACTTATTCGCTGAGATAACAAAGCCCAGATAGATGAGCTTTGTCTTCATGAAGGAACACTTCTTCATGTTGATCAATAGCTTCTCCCGCTGCAATCTTCTCATTACAATGGCCAAGTGTCTCAAGTGTTCAACCTTGGTCTTACTGAAAATCAGTATATCATCCAGATACACGACCACAAATTTGCCAATGAATTCCCACAGGACTTCATTCATCAGCCTCATGAATGTGCTCGACGCATTTGTCAAGCCAAATGGCATGACCAACCATTCGTACAAACCCTCGTTTGTTTTGAATGTTGTCTTCCATTCATCACCCTCTCTCATGCGAATCTGGTGATATCCGCTCTTGAGATCAATCTTCGAGAAATAATTTTCCCCACTCAGGCAATCCATCAGATCATCCATTATCAGTAGTGGAAATCTGTACCTGATGGTAATTTTGTTTATCGCTCTGGAGTCTGTACACATCCTCCAGCCTCCATCCTTTTTCAGACTCAGTACTGTTGGAACAACACACGGACTCAAGCTCTCTCTGACCAGTCCTTTGTCCAGCAGATCCTGTACCTGCCTTTTGACTTCCTCGTTCTCTTGGGGTGTCAACCTGTACGCTGCTTTATTCGGCAATTTTGCACCAGGTATGAGGTCTATGTGATGACTCACACTCCGCATCGGTGGCAACGAACGAGGTAGTTCGTCCACGATGATGTCAGCGAACTCTCCCAGCAATTCCTGAATCTCGTCTGGTAAGTCATCCACTCTTGTGCTTGTTAGGACAATTCTCGGCTTCCTGACAACAAAGAATTGTGGATCTTCATTCTTCTCCATCTCTGTGAGAATCTCCTTCCCACTCATAAGAAGTATGGTACTGCTTACTTCCGGCTTCACTTCTTTATCCTTTATCGGAAGCAATTTGTGTAACCTCCCATCTTTCTCCAGGGTATATGTGTTCATCCTTCCATCATGAACCACATTTCTGTCATACTGCCATGGTCTACCCAGCAATATATGACATACGTCCATGGGAATGACATCACACAAAATCTCATCATGGTAATTTCCTATCTTGAATTTAACTAAGCATTGTTTAGTGACACTTACCCGGTGTCCTTTTTGTAACCACGAGACTTTATATGGACTCGGGTGCTTAGTTGTTTCCAGCTCCATCTTTTCCACCATCTCGGTTGAAACGAGATTATCGGTGCTCCCGCTGTCAACTATGACTTTGCATTTCCTGTCCTTGGCTGTGCAAGCCGTCCTGAACAGTCTGCTCCTCTGCACTGTGCTTTCCACCTCTTTCTCAGGTGTCAAAAGGATTTTATGCATTCCTAGCGACCTTCCGCTGTCTGCATCTTCAGTATCAGCATCACGCCTCTGCGCCTCAGTGATGTGAGTTTCTCCTCTGTCCAGTTTCCTGTCTGGACAGTCAACGACTTTATGTCCGTCCTTTCCACATGTAAAGCATGTGATGATTCCTCCTTGGCCTCTTCCTCTACCTCGGGTACGAGGAAATGTGTTGGCATCAGCATAACCACCACCCTTCTCTGTATGCTGCCTCCTCGGCTCAACATATTGCTGCCTCGGTTGTGAGGTTCCACCTCTTTCAACCTTACCCTAAGGTTTCTGCCATTCCTCCTTGGGCTTCTGATTTCGTTCTTGGGCAACTGCCTTGCCTCTGGGCTGACTCCTGCCTCTCCCTCGCTATCCTTTCTTGTGGCTCAGCTTCTCCTCGGCTTTCAGAGCCATCTGGTACGCATCCTCAACTGTTTGGATGGTAACCATTCTCAATTCATCCTAAATGTCATACCTCAGACCATTCAGGTATCTCGCCACCTTCTCATCATCGCTCTCCCGATGAACTGCTCTGATGTTGAGTCTGTAAAACTCCTCGGTGTACTCCTTCACCGTCATCATCTTCTGTCTCAGGTTCTGCATTCGCCTGAACAGTGTGATCTGGTAATCTCTGGGGATGAACTTGGCTTTCATCTTAGCGATCATCCGATCCCAGCTCTTAATTTTCTATTTCCCTTTGGAACGTCTATCCACTTGTAGCTCGTCCCACCATAAAGCTGCATGTCCCTTCAACTTGGTAACAGAATGCCTTACCTTCTTGTCCTCTTCGATATCCTCATAATCGAAGTAGGTATCAAGTGCTCAGATCCAATCCAACAACTCTTCTGCATCCAAGCTTCCCTCGTAGACTGGAATGTCCATCTTGGTCTTGGAACTCATCCGGACGATGGCCTTGATCAATTGCTCCGTTGAGGCGTCCTCTACTGTGACCTGTTCTTCGGCATGTCCAGCTTCCTCTTCGACCTCAGAATCACTAATATCCCCTGCACCGACTCCGCGTCTTTGTGCAGTCTCCATCTCCTCAAGCCTTGCTCGGAGATCTCTCATTTGGCGCTCCATTTCTGGATTCCCTGTCAGTCTACCTCTTCTCCTCACCTCCCTGTCTTCAGGATCTGGTGACTGCCTTTCCCTTCTAGGCGGCATGAAGTCTTCTCTTTCTCTCTGCTACCGAAACAAAGAGAACTCTCAACTGGGCTCTGATACCACTCTGGCGCAACCCTCCCCACTCCTTGGAGAACGATAGCTCTAACCAGGACCTATTTCTTCTTCACTGGCCCGAAGAACTGAAATTTCTCTTCAAATCCCGTATCGGGAACTTTGTTACCCACAGGGTACCCTGCACTGATCTCCCTTCACAATCGGGAAATCGGACTTCGCGAGTTCGCGAGTCTTATGGTCGCAGGTTTCTTTCCTCTCAACTCCCTGGGACCCGATGTGCCGATTCTCCGATGACACCTGTTCTTGCTACTGGGACGCTTGGGACCCACACACACTTGTGGAAATTGGGAAATCTCCGATTGGGGATTTGCGATTTCCGTAGCCCTGTTTCATAGGACCTCCCAAGCCCCGAACCCTGATATGCGATGCCACCTGTCAATACTCCACGCTATCACCGTGGGACCCATCGAAATTCAGGATTTCGCTAATCCTCCACAATTCTTTCGACGCCAAAAGTTCCGAAGTGTCGAATCCCGACCTCCCGGGATCTCGCGCCACATGTTCCTGTCATGATTAACGACTCCAACGACTTCGGGAAATCATGAATCGCGATTTCAGCGAGTGTAAAACTCGTACCTATGGGAAACCTAATATGCCGAGTCCCGATGGCCCCTTGTTCTTTCTATGCTTAAGAGTTAATTCCCTCGCAACCTTCTCCAGATCTGATGGTCAACGAAATTTCGCGATTCTCCTTTGGGAACTCTGGCCGTTGATTCTCCTCCTTGAGGATTTCTTCCACTTCAAAGTTCTCCCGGTTCGAACCTCACCTGGGTCCTTCTCCCAGGAATCACAAAGGAACTATCCCTCCTGAGCTTTGACAACTCTGATTCCCTCAAAGACTTTGCGCACACGCTTGTGCTCGACCTCAAAAACTCCTTGAAATGTTGAGTCTTTCAGACTCTGTGCGCTTCAGGCAACAACAGTCTATGCCTCCCTTTACTCAAACTAGTGGCTAAAACTTCAAGTTCGACCTGCACTTCTTCTGCACGGCTCGAACAACCCAATTCATCTTCTGGGCAGATGAGAATACGAGTTTATCTGTTTAGCCTCATCAACGCACTCTATGCGGATGAATTCGACTGCACTCTATGCAGGAATCTCCTAGCTCAAACAAAGAAACAATTGAAACTCATTCTCTTTTATCACAGACTTCAGTTAAACCTCTGAAATCACATGCACAACATATTCAAGAGCAAATGCATACAAGAAAGAAAACATCCATGAACATAATATCAACACAGAGAAACAACACAAACCATGGAGTTGAATCAAAGACTCTTTTCTATTAATTCAATCTGTACATGGGTGTTCTTCACAGGTTCTCTGCTTGCTCTGCCCTTCTGTTCTGAATGCTTCCATCGTAATACAATGTACAAAGGAGGGTGCCTATAATCCGTTTTCCCTCTCGAATTCTACAACTATGAAATCTACAATTAATTCCTATCTAACATCATTAAATCTATTAAATGCCTTCATATCTACTAAGGATGAGAGCTTAAAGGCTCATGGTCCATTTACAATATACAAAGCGCGCTTCATCACATCAATACATTAATGTCTTGCGCAACAGTTTTAAGGTGTTTCAAAATTTTGGTGCTAGCGCTGTCCAGCTGTCTTTTCTGCTCGATGTGCTGGCTCGCTTGATGAGTGAGCGATGCTCCTGCATCACAATGCCATTCTTGTGATAGTTGATAAGTTAACCAAGAGTGCTCATTTTATTTCTGTTAGAGACACTTATGATGTCACTGATGTGGCACGTGTGTTTGTAAGTGAGGTCATCCGTTTGCACGGGATACCTAAGAAGATCATTTCAGACAGGGACTCCAGATTCACTTCTAGGTTTTGGACAAGTTTGCAGTCAACATTGGGGACTCAGTTGAACTTAAGCACAATTTATCATCCTGAAAAAGATGGGAAAACTGAGAGAGTAAATCAAGTCATGGAAGACATTCTTAGAATGTATGTCATGGATAATCAAACCCATTGGGAGAAGTACCTACCTTTGGTAGAGTTTGCCTACAATAACAGTTTTCATAGCTCCATTGGAATGCCACCCTACGAAGCTCTGTATGGAAGGCCATGCAGAACACCGTTGAGTTGGGATAGATTAGAAGACCGAGTAACAGTTGGGCCAGAATTGATTCAAGAGATGGAGGAACAGGTGATTCAGATTAGGAAGAGACTAAAGGAAGCATAGGATAGGCAGAAAATTTATGTGGATGCACACAGGACTGACCGAAGTTATAAAGTGGGAGACCGGGTTTTCATTTGTATCAGGCCTAATAAGAGTACCATACGGTTCGGAAAGGGGACAAAGTTGTCACCTCCATTTATAGGACCGTTCAGAATCCAAGAGAAAATTGGACTCGTCGCCTATCGTCTCGTACTGCCACCCCACTTGCATAAAACTCATAATGTTTTTCATGTATCTGTTCTACGTCATTATGTTGTTGATGAATCACATAAGATAAATTGGAAGGAATTGTAGGTATCAGATGCGGGAACTCTCACGATAGAACCGTTACGCATATTGGACCGTAGATTCTGACAACTCAGGAACCATCTTGTAGACCAAGTTAAGGTCCAGTGGGACAAGTATAGTCCAGGATCTTCTACTTGGGAAGACACCGAGACACTACAACGAGATTATCCCTCACTTTTTTGACCACCTAGAGAATATGTTTCTCGAAGGTTGGGTGTATGTAACACCACCTTTTGACTTAGACAACCAGGATTACCTGAGGCCTAAACACCTTTATTTTCTATTCACAGGTGAAACTATTAAATGATACACTTGAACTTTGAAGACGTATGAATCTTTATGAATGTTTAAATGTATTTGGATAATGATGGATATGATGTGATATATTGTGAGAATGTAAATTTTATGAATGTTTAAATGTTATTGATGATGATGGATATGATGCAATCTACTATGTGAATGTAAATTCTATGAATGTCTAATTGTTATTGATGATGATGGATATGATGCGACATATTGTGTGAATGAAAATCCTATGAAGGTTTAAATGCTATTAGAATGATGTTGGATATGATGCAATCTATTTTGTAAATAATAATTTTATGAATGGGTGACAATAATTGAATTATGGGATATTATGAGATCTATTTCTAACTTGAAAACTTTGATGTTAAGTTGTTGATATGCGGATACCGAATTGAAATTATGGTTGTATGCAATTACATGATGATAATGCATATAAATGTATGAGTTTGTGTTACATACTAATCTATAGGTTATGAGCTATGAAATAGCCAAGGGATAATGATGATGAGTGTGGATTTCATGACCACTGGATGAGAAACAACATGGTATGAATCTTTGTATGTAACATTATATTGGT